>JANAVB010036218.1:554663-794663 GCA_029216955.1 Iris pallida
AAAAAAAAAAAGGTGAGCACAGCCGCTCACTTAAGTGAGCGAGCCCACAGCAAGCAGCAGAGCAAACCCCCCACCCCCCACCCTCCCCCACCCCCCGCGCGCGCGCGCGAGAAACCGTGGATTAGTGGGAATCGGGTAATCCGAAACCCATTAGTATTAGGGTTGGGAGCAACTTGATATATATATATATTATATATATATATATATATATATATATATATATATATATATATATATATATATCTTTTTGCACAAACCTCAAAACCCTAAACTTCCAAAACGAAAGTTGAGGCTAATCATATCATCTTCGCCTACGAATTCGTTTCACCAGCGACGGAGCTTTGTGCGCGACGAACGGAGCATCGGAAGTCAGCCCCGCGTCACCCACGGAGCAGTTTTTCCACTCAAGGTACCCTACTTCCCCACGGCGTAACTTTTTACTCGTAGCACCGTTTTCAATCCGTAAGATTTTCTGGAAAGTAGACTTGACCCTCTTCGAGATCCTCCAGGTGGATTTCGAAAACAACCCATCAACTTGCTCGAAAAATCGAGACAAAGTTGAACAAAAATCTGTTTTCTGTAATACTAAAAACTGTTTTAAAACGACAACTTGTCGGCCAATTTTCTTGCTGTGCAGTAAAGTACAGTAGGAACTAATTGAAAACAGTAAAAGACAACATAACCGAGATCGCAACGCATCTTCTGGATCGTCGTTTCGATTAGCGTGTAAAAAGTATATTGATGTTGAAGTTGAGGAAAAACATGTGTTAAATTATATTAATTTTCTGAATTTTGTCCGATATGGCGTGCGCCCCGACAAACCGGGCGACGTGGTCGCGCGCTATATTCATCGAAAGGCGCGTATGGACGTGGTCGACGTGTGGGAACTGACGGAACTCAGTTTCGTCGTGTGTGCGCGACGAAATCAGTCCGTATCCGTCGAGATACCCCTGTATCGGCGTTTTGCAAACTTCGTCCTAACTTCGTGTACAGTCGTCGATTCGAGACGAAACTTGCGCCAACAGGTCCGGATCGAAATTTTGGTCCTGTGTGCCAAGTTTGGTTCGATTCTGAGAAGGTCGAATCGGAATTCCTTTTTGGCGGGCCCGCGACCCACTCAAACGGGCGATTTTGTACGCGGCTCATCGGAATCCAAAACTGGACATACCGTTGAGTTCCTCTCCTCAAACTGAATCCGTAGACATGTAGTTTGACAACTTTAGAGACCATAGACTTCGACACGCATTTCGGTGCAAAGCGGGTCCAACGGCGGACATCGTTTTGACCCGAAATTACGATTTTGCTCCTGTTCCAGAATTAGACTTTTGGACAGGCGTTTCCTAGGTATATCTTTTACACCGAGTGCATTTTTTATGTTTGTTTCAGCGTCCGGAGTTGTTTGGAGATTGTGACGCATTTCTTAGCTGACATTATGATACCTGGACTTGCCACTTTGCACCATCAGGCAAGATACCTTGCCACCTTACTCTGTGATTATTGTATTTCTTATTTTCAGTTGTTATTTTCAGCATTTCTTATTTCTCGATATTTAAACTGTGCGTCCAAGTCACACTTGGGTGCAAGCGACTCTGTCGGTTTTTTCTCGCTTTATTTGTTTCTCGTGCATTGACTTAGTCTGGTGACCACCCATTGATGTTGAGGTATTGGTATATCTCATACGGCCTTGGCACTTGTTGTATCACGTGATGTGATAACATGTAGGACACGTATCCGCGTAGTCGGCTGGCCACCGATACGTATGGAGCGTGCGACGGAGAGGGGTAACTGCCAATAGAGTTGCATGCTAGACGACTTGGCGGTTACTAGAGGTACATGTCAGTCATAGAGATGATGATACTAGGCATTGGGTGGGGAGAACAATACCTGACGTATGGACTTCGATTGCACTTTCCTTGTAACCCGGAAGCTCCGCTGGATATACGGGTATGATTAGCCTCTCAGGTTGGCCACTGTCATTCTTGGAACGTCATGCGCTTGGTCACTGGTGCCCAAGAGGGGACTATACCGGATCCTATATTCAGCCAGGGCTCATGCGTCGAAGGATTGTATCTCAACTGCATATTCACAGTAGAATGGTCAGGAAACTGATTGCATGCATATCTTTTTCTCTTATTATATTATCACAGTTTATATGGCATGGTGTTTTCTAGTATCTTTCTGTGTCCTCTGAGGACCTGGTTATCTTTTCAGGTTTAGACGATTTTCCACAGGAGTACAGAGCGGCGTTGGAGCTATCCTATATCGATGACGAGGCAGTCTTTATTGATTTCTAGTCTATTCTTTATTTGAGACATTAGTGGACATTATTTTTACATCTCATTTCTTTCTATTTGCGGAGGTTGGACTCCGATCTTGTGAGACTATTTTTCATAGCTGTTTGGAGTGAGCATGTTCACCCGGCTATCTTTTGATACTCTTATTTATTTATCTGGACTCTATTATCTTCTGTGTTGAGCTGTGATGAGATTAGATTATATTATTTTGGCCTGTGATTATTTTATTTATAGCTTATGTGCATATATGAGGATTCCATATATTGGAGTATTCTTCGTATATGTGCAGCTGGCATGTTCACGTACTTGGTCCTACGTATTATGGACTGGGGCGTTACAGGCAGAGTCTTCTGGTGTCGTATCCCCTGCTCTCTACAATAAGCATCAAAGGGACCAATCTATTCGCCACCGTTGTCGGACCGAACACACAATAACTTCTTGCCCGTCTCTCTTTCAACAGAGGCCTGAAAGTCTTTGAAAGTAGGCAGCACCTGATCCTTGGTCTTTAAGACATAGACCCAAACCTTCCTGGAACAGTCATCAATAAAAGTTACAAAGTAGAAGCACCACCAATAAATTTTACCATCATAGGACCGCAGACATCCGAGTGAATCAACTCGAGCAACGCCGGCTCCCTTGACTCCCATCGAGGATAGCTGGTCAACCATGCCCTAGAAATCACTTAAGTGATCTGTAATAGATGCTCCATCTTTGTACCGCAGACCCATTTTTGTCCGGATCAGGAACGACTTGTTTACCTCGGTCTTTTTTGCGTACAAAGATTCTAGCTTATCCCATAACGTCTTCGCGTGCTCAATATTGGCAACGTGGTTGTACACGTTCTCGTCAACGAACTGCATGATATATCCGCATACCTGTATATGCTCGAATTTCTAGTCCTCCTCGGATTTATCAACTGTTCACCTCGGAAGCAAATACAGGCAGATGCAGCTTCTTGACAAACAGCAAATCTTTCATCTTGCTCCGCCAATAATGATAGTTGGTGCTATTCAGGTTCACCATGCGCACCGGCTTCGCGTCTATCTCTCCTCTCTAGTTTTCCTGTCAACTCCTGACACCCTTCTGAATTCCAGAACCTGGCTCTGATATCACTTTGTTGGGAAGGAAACGCGGAAACCTTACCCAAACTATAGAGTACCTGCGAGAGAACCGAGCAATACAACGCACGAACCAAAACACCAAAACAAACCACGTAGACATAGAGAATTTTTGACGTGGAAAACCCTTGCGGGAAAAACCACGGGACGATCGGAGTACAACCATGAGAAGCCTTCACTAATGAAATAAAGGAGTACACCCTCTACAAACTTCTCCCGATCCAAATCGGATCCCCACAACACTTAGAAGCAAGAATAATGATTACAAGGCTACGAAGAACAAAGACGACGAGTAGATATTACCCCAACACGATCCTCCTTCGAAAATGGCCTTCAATCCTCCTTCTTCTCTCCCAAAGTTGCAATGGCACTCTTGCCTCTTTTTCTCTCTCTTGTGTGTGTTACGTGTGAGATTAGGGTTAGGAAACTCCAAATGAAAACACCCTAATCCCGCAACAAAACCTGGACCGTAGGATACGATCCAACGGTGATCAATCACCCTGAAAAACACATCAGCCCCGACGACACAGAGTTCGGCCAGAACTCTGTGTTTGCCAAACAGCAAGGTTCTGGAACCAGGGGACAGAGTTCGGCCAGAACTCTGTCCTGGGGCAGAGTTCGGCCCCCTCCTTCCAGCAGCTCCTCTGGTCAGCTCCTGAGTACTCCGTCATCTCCGACTGGCCTCGTCACCTCCCCAAGCTTCTCTGACACACAGACGATGCTCGTCGCACTCCGGGGTCTTCTCCACATAGGTTGGGAACCCCAGCCACTCCAACAAATCTCCCCCTTCACAACTAGGAGGAGGAACTCGTCATCCCGACGATCCGCCTGCAGTACTCAAACTTCTCCCTCGGTAGAACCTTCGTGAGCATGTTCGCTCCATTGTCATCAGTATGAACCTTCTCAAGCGCCGCGTCCTTCTTCTCAACCACATCCCGTATCCAATGATACCGAGTCTCGATGTGCTTGGACCGAGTATGAAATGTCTGGTTCTTTACAAGATGAATAGCACTCTGACTGTCGCAAAGCAAAGTATACTGCTCTTGCTTCAGCCCCATTTCCTACAACAGCTTTGTCATCCACAACAGCTCCTTGCAAGCCTTCATCGCCGCAATATACTCTGCCTCTGTCGTCGACAAGGCAACACACTTCTGCAATCGCGACTGCCACGATACTACTGCTCCAGCAAACATCATCACATAGCTCGAAGTCGATCGTCTCGTATCTACATCTCCAGCCATATCAGCATCGGTATATCCGACCAGCTTCGGCTCGTCACCACCAAAATAAAGTCTCCAATCGGCAGTGCCCTGAAGGTATCGTAGAATCCACTTGACCGCACTCCAATGTACCCTTCCAGGATTTGAAAGATACCTGCTAACTACGCCAACTGCATGAGCAATGTCTGGCCTCATACACACTGTAACGCCCGTAGTTCGTATTACGTATTTTGGTATACGTGTACGTATTTTGACTCATATTGCATGTCTCATTGCATGGTCTATTTGGCATGGTCTATTTTGGCATTTTATTTGCTTGGATCGGTTCGGTTTGCTTGGTTCGGTTTTGCATGTGGACCAACCCCACCTACCACCCACTCTCTTCCTTTATAAGCCACCAACCCCTTTCTCTCTCCTCATTCACTTCTTCATTACTTTTTCTTCTTCCTCCATTAACTCTCTCCACCTACCAAGAGAGGCTTAGACAAGTGCAACTTGCTTCATGGAGGAACTCAAATTTTGTTGTTCCACTTTCTTCCTCACGAGATTCTAAGACACTTTAGTACTTAGCATTTTTAATTTCCATGGTTTATTTCTTGAAGATCTAAGTTTGTTGCATTTTTGGATTTCTTGGGTTTTGATCTATCAAATTTTATTATTTTCAAGTTGTGATTGTTCCATGTTGTAGAGAATTTTATTCTACCCCATTTTGACTTATGGAAGTCCAAATTTGGACTTATAGTGAAGGTTTTATGGAGCTTGGAAGCTATGGGTTCCATGGCCATCCTTCTCAGATTTTCGGAGAAGATGGGTATCCATCCACCCTGCCGCATAGATGGGTACCCATCTACAGCTACATGAGACCCCCATCTACAGCCGCATGAGACCCCTATCTACAGCCGCATGAGACCCCCATCTATTGTCGCATGAGAACCCCATCTACAGCCGCATGAGACCCCCATCTATTGTCGCATGATACCCCCATCCACTTTGCCGCATGGAACTCATCCACCCTGCCGCATAGATGGGTATCCATCTACCCTGCCGCATGGATGGGTACCCATCTACTGCCGCATGAGACCCCCATCCACTTTGCCGCATGGAACTCATCCACCCTGCCGCATAGATGCGTATCCATCTACCCTGCCGCATGGATGGGTACTCATCTATTGCCGCATGAGCCCCTTCCACCCTTGGCCGCATAATGCCTATTTTGGTTGTTTCATGTCCTATTTGACTGATTTGTAGTCAGAATCTCTCTCAAATTTCAACATAGAAGTTGTAAATCTTTTCTTGGCTTCAAGAATATGTTACTAACTATTTTATGCAAGTTTCTCTCATTCATGATAGCGTAAGGATGGAACACGACAGTGGCCCGTTGTGGCGCACTCACGACAAGAATGATTGACAAGTAGCATAGCATGATAGTGGCCCGTCGTGGCGCCCTCTTGACAAGCAACCTTGGCATGATAATACATGATAGTGGCCCGTCGTGGCGCACTCTTGATAAGTAAACCTGACATGATATACCTCAATATGCTGTTGCGACGGCTAGCATGACATGACAAAAATGAATGGCCTGGACACCGTGGGCAATTTTGTTTGTACAAATGAACCAGTATTGTCTTGCATCATGTCTAGGACGGGGACCCCTGAGTACCACGGTCAGGGGTACCTACTGAAATTGACTAAGGCTAATAAGTAGAGTAATACAGTAGTCATGAAGAGATTTCCCAGCTACAGGCAATCCCGTTATCTGGGCGCGCAAGTGGACTTGTAGCCTGCCGACGAGTAGGGCACATTTCCAGCACACTGTCATGTGTTGCACCCTTCATGAACGGATATTCGACCTGGATAACCTGGATGGTCTACAGGGCTTGTGGTTGTTGAAATAATCTCATTGCATCTTGCTAGTAACTAGGCATGTGATAACCCTAGTTAGTTAAAGTATCAAGCCGTACTTATTGCTTGGCCGTGAATGTTGGATGGAGTCTAAGCCTTGTCTTGTCCCGGCACCTGGTTACTTCAGTAACATGATTGCTTATGTTTACCTTGTCAATAACTGATCGGAATAACTTCTCATATCTGATATTTATTGCCCTATTTAGATTTCATGTCTTAATTATCTTCTTATTTTACTGATATGCTGGTTTTAGTTCTTAAGTGAAGCCTCATTTGTGGCACTTGCTCTTCTGGGATCTGACCCAGCTGGTTTTGCGTGGCCAGATACCGGAGCAGCTCCAGAGGATCTCCCTACCTTCCAGCCAGATGGTGACCACCAGGCGTAACCCTGACAACGAGTGGGTTTTATTGTGCTCTCCCACTCCATTGTAAAATATTCTTTTGAGGCGTTTAGCCGACCAGCACGTGATAGCTCGATTGCACTTTACTTACTGTCTGTCTACGGGCTGTAGCATGATTAACAAATCCTAGGGTTGATCATATATGACTGAAACTCTTGCTAGTCTTCACATTTTGTATGACTAGCTTCATGATCATCCAAATATGTAATGTATGAGACGCCTTACTATTGTATATTTGGTGCTCTGACATCTTGTAACTGTTATTACTTACAGCCATAGTCCCTGAACCTCGTCGTCGAACTTCACTCTCATCGAGGATAGCTGGTCAATCACGCCCTAGAAATCACTTAAGTGATCTGTAATAGACGCCCCATCTTTGTACCGCAGACCCATCATCGTCCGGATCAGGAACAACTTGTTTACCTCGGTCTTTTTCGCGTACAAAGATTTTAGCTTATCCCATAACGTCTTCGCGTGCTCAATACTGGCAACGTGGTTGTACATGTTCTCGTCAACGAACTGCATGATATATCCGCACACCCGTATATGCTCGAATTTCTAGTCCTCCTCGGATTTATCAACTGGTCGCTCGAAAGCAAATACAGGCAGATGCAGCTTCTTGACAAATAGCAAATCTTTCATCTTGCTCCGCCAATAATGATAGTTGGTGCTATTCAGGTTCACCATGCGCACCGGCTTCGCGTCTATTTCTCCTCTCTAGTTTTTCTGTCAACTCCTAACACCCTTCTGAATTCCAGAACCTGGCTCTGATATCACTTTGTGGGGAAGGAAACGCGGAAACCTTTCCCCAAACTAGAGAGTACCTGCGAGAGAACCGAGCAATACAACGCACGAACCAAAACACCAAAACAAACCACGCAGACATAGAGAATTTTTGACGTAGAAAATCCTTGCGGGAAAAACCACGGGACGATCGGAGTCCAACCATGAGAAGCCTTCACTAATGAAATAAAGGAGTACACCCTCTACAAACTTCTCCCGATCCAAATCGGATCCCCACAACACTTAGAAGCAAGAATAATGATTACAAGGCTACGAAGAACAAAGACGACGAGTAGATATTACCCCAACACGATCCTCCTTCGAAAATGGCCTTCAATCCTCCTTCTTCTCTCCCAAAGTTGCAATGGCACTCTTGCCTCTTTTTCTCTCTCTTGTGTGTGTTAGTGTGAGATTAGGGTTAGGAAACATCATATGAAAATACCCTAATCCCGCAACAAAACGTGGACCGTAGGATACGATCCAACGGTGATCAATCACCCTGAAAAACACTTCAGCCCCAATGACACAGAGTTCGGCCAGAACTCTGTGTTTGCCAAACAACAAGGTTCTGGAACCAGGGGACAGAGTTCGGCCAGAATTCTGTCCTGGGGCAGAGTTCGGCACGAACTGTGCCCCCCTCCTTCCAACAGCTCCTCTGGTCAGCTCCTAAGTACTCCGTCATCTCCGACTGGCCTCGTCACCTCCCCGAGCTTCTCTGACACACAGACGGCACTCGTCGCACTCCGGGGTCTTCTCCACATAGGTTGGGAACCCCACCCACTCCAACACAACTCAACTCAATAAGCTAAGCTGCCAATTCTTCTCCAATCTCCATACTGGATTGATCTGAATATTAAAGCTTGCTTGCATCCGCCTCAGCTTGCTCATAGCTACAACATAACTTTTCATCTTTCTCTTAAACTGTTTCATGGTTGAATAATAGGATTTTTCAAGTTTCAAAAAATTGAATATATATATATATATATAGATTGATGTATGCTCGGGTATTTGTGGAGATTGATGCTAGGCTTGACCTGCCAGAGCAGTTGAAGTACCGGACCCCTACTGGCCAGATCTTGATGCAGAAGGTGGAGTATGAGTGGGTTCCCCCCAGATGCCCGGCGTGTGTCTGCTTTGGGCATCTCCCGAGTGCTTGTAGGCGAGGAGGAGCTTCTGAGGTGGTGACGGAGGAGGCAGTGCAGGAGACAGGTGGCGTCGCTAGTACCCCTGTTGTTGACAAGACGGGCTTGATGGAGGATGAGATGGAGGCAGACCCTTCCCCCGTCTCTGGGGCTATCGAGGAGTCTCCGACGGAGATTTTTACAGGGGCGATGGTTGAGTATACGGGGACGAGGACTATGACCACCAGGAGTATGGGACAGGAGGGTAGGCGACAAGGGGAGGACAACACCCTAGCGCTTCAGGTATACAGTCGGAAGCGCCAGGCAACGGAGTCGCATAGTGAGGACAGCGGACAAGGTGGGGCGGAGAGAGTGTGGAAGGTCAACCCGAAATGGGTAGCGGTCCTAGCCCAGCCTCCCCAACAGGGGGACCCACAAGGTGTAGCGGCCCTTGCTCAGCCTCTACTGCAGGGGGATGGAGATGAGGAGTCCAGAGATATGGAGGTGGCACTCTCCCCGGGTGCACCTCCAGAGGATGTTCAGGGGACCCCACCTGCGGAATAGATGTCGGCCCTTGCCTGGAATGTCCGGGGGGGCTGTTCTCTGGGGAGATGGAGGGAGATTAGTGAGGTGCTGAGGAAGGAGAAGTGTGAAATCTCGATCTTACTAGAGACTAAGATCAGGGGGGCGAAAACCTTGTCTCGTAGAACTCCTACGGACTGGTTCCAGCTCCACAACCTTGGTCTCTGTGATATGGCGAGAATCTGGGTTAGATGAAACGACGCTAGTTGGGAGGGAGAGGAGATCTTCATGACGGACCAGCTGGTGGCTATCTCCTTCGCCAACAAGGGTGGGTTCCGATTCTTACTTGGTGCTGTATATGGGCACAATGACAGGAGGCTGCGGGATGCCTTGTGGCAGGACATCATTAGGCTGAGTATGTTGGCAGTGCATCGTCATCTCCCCTTGCTTATTATGGGAGACTTCAATGCCACGCTATACAGGGGGGAGAAGCTGGGGGGGCGGCCAGTCCCGGACCAGATTCTAGCAGACTTTCAGTCATGTCTTCTCCAGTCCGGGCTCCGGGATCTGGAGAGGGTGGGGCACATATGGCCGTGGCACAACAAGGCGGTGGTTAGCAGGGTGGCCTGCCAGCTGGATCGGGCTTTGGGGAACAGTGACTGGTTCCGCCTATTCCCCTCTGCGGTGGCTGAGGGGCTTCCTGCGGGGACCAGTGACCATTCGCCGATCCTGGTGCGCTTCGTGGAGAGTCCCAGATGGAGAGCCCGTCCGTTCAGGTATGACAACAGTTGGTTCCTATCGCCTGGCTATGAGGAGACTGTGGCGGGCGGGCTTTATCAGGATGTGGTCGGCACGGCCCAGTTCTGTATGGTTCACAGGCTGAAGAAAACCAAACGCGCCATCAGAGACTGGGTGAGGGCTCTCCCCCGGACCTCCTTACAGGAGAAGGAGGTGGAGCTGAGAGACCTGCAGTCAGACCTTCAGGGAGACATGATGAGTGGAGAGATGGCGGCTAGAGAGAAGAAGATGGCTGCAGAGGTCAACACCTTGCGGCTCCAGCAGGAGATTAGTACGGCCCAACGGGCCAAATGCTCCTTGCTCAAGGATGGGGACCGTTGCACCAAATTCTTCTATGATGTCATTCGGGCTCGCCAGCACCGGAACTGCATCTAGAGACTTATGGACAGGGATGGGCGTCTTGTGACCGACCAGGTTGCTATCCAGGAGGAGGCTGTCCGGTTCTACTCTGAGCTTTATAGTCAGACGGATTATCCCACTGTATTCCCTCAGCTGACTACGAAGACGTTGATTACCGAGTATGGCAACAGTCTTCTTATGGCTCCTATCCGGATGGAGGAGGTGGAGGCGATTGTGATGCAGGCTGATGCTCCAAGTCACCTGGGCCAGACGGTTTCTCTAGCGGCTTCTACAAGCGACATTGGGGTGCCCTCAAGGTCCAGGTTCTGGAGGCTGTACAGGAGTTCTTTGAGACGGGCAAGCTCCTGAAGGAGCTGAACCACACCTTCCTGACGCTGGTGCCCAAGAAGGAGGGGGTGACTTCCCTTGCTGACTTTCGACCGATTGCTTGCTGTAATTATTTGTACAAAATAATTACTCACCTTATGTGCAGGAGGATGGAGGACGCTATACAGGGTCTGGTTTCTTGGAATCAGGCGGCATTCATCAAGGGGCGGTCTATTGCTGAGCATAGCCTGCTGGCGCATGAGATGATTCGGGAGTTCCACAAGCCAGGAGGGATGAAGGCGTGTGTGAAGCTCGACCTGAGGAAAGCATACGACACCGTCAACAGGGATTTCCTCTGTCATTTGATGGGTTCGATGGGCTTCTCTGAGACATGGGTGGACAGAGTCAGGGAGTGCATCACCTCCCCTACATTCTCGGTTCTCATTCAGGGTATACCATACGGATTCTTCGACAGCAGCAGGGGGCTTCGTCAGGGGGGCCCGCTTTCCCCCTACCTATTCACCCTTGTGATGGAGTATTTTACCTGTTTGATGGACATCGCAGTGCATCGGGAGAGGATTGTTCCGATATACAGCAGGGTCTCACCAGTGGTCTCTCACCTCATATATGCGGATGATCTATTGGTATTGATGAGACCTTCCATGCAAGGGATGAGGGAGCTTGCGGGGGTGATGGAGGAGTTCGGACAGTTATCGGGTCTTCGGTTGAACAGGGACAAGAGCAAAGTCTACTTCAACAACTCTTGCACCTTGAAGGAGGAACGGGCCCTGGAGCTTGGGGTGGAAAAGGGAGATCTCCCGGTGAAATATCTGGGGGTGCCCCTATCTGTCAACTACGCGAAGGACCGAGATTGCCAGAGCTTGGTGGACTTTGCGCAGAGGAGGGTAGAGGGCTGGCAGGCGGCTGGCCTATCTTTTGGAGGGCGTATTGAGCTGGTTCGATCGGTTATTTATGCTATTGTTTTATTCTGGCTCCAATCTATTATGGTACCTTTGGCTACTATTAGGAAGATTGAGGGCATATGTGCCAAGTTCATATGGCATGGGAAGATTCATGCCATCTCTTGGGAGCAACTCTGTCGACCTAGGAAGGAGGGAGGTGTGGGTCTGCGTTCTCTTGTATCTGTCAGGGAGGCGGCGGGGATCAAGCTGGCGTGGAGATTCCTTCAGGGCGGTTCTCTTTGGTCGGCTTGGATGTCTAGTCGGTATCTTCGGGGAAGGAACTTCTGGGTATGTGAAATTGACAACAACTTTTCTGTGGCCTTCAAACATATCCTGAGGAACCGTCCTGTTCTTCGGAAGGCTATTCGGAGGAAAATGAGGGAGGGAAGGGAGACGGACCTATGGCTTGATCCGTGGATTGCAGGTCAGTCCCTTCTGGAGATTCTGGGTCCCCAGACGGACGGTGTGGCGTACAGAGGTCTGACTTGTAGGCACATCATCAGAGGTGGGGTCTGGAGGCCTGAGGAGTATCGTTTCACTGCTCAGTTAGGTGGGGAGATCAGGCAGGTCCAGATCACTCCTGCTATACTGACTGACGCCTGGGTTTGGGCCCCTCCCGGCTCCACGGAGGGTGCTGGGGAGTTCCGATTTAGCAGCTGCTACGATTTTGTTCGTCCCCACTTCGATGAGATCGAGGAGTACGACTTTATCTGGGGGAAGGGCCTAGCCAGGAAGATGCAACTGTCTGCATATAAACTGGTGCTGGACCGGATGCTTACTAGGGACAGACTGCTTCGGTTCGGGGTCTCTGTCCCGGACCCAAAGTGTGTTCTGTGTGAGACAGAGAATGAATCCATAGGACATCTGTTCTTTCAGTGCCATGTGGCGTGGAGCATCTGGGCAGAGCAGAGCCGGAGATACTTGGGAGGAGTTGGTAGGGAGCGTGACTTCAGAGAAATCCTTAAGTGGATTGGAGATTGCAGGGGCCAGGAGCAGAGTTGGGCCAGACGTGCTCGTTTGAGGCTTGTTGCATCAGTTTGGCATGTCTGGAGGGAGAGGAACCGGCGCATTTATGAGGGACTGTCCACCCCACCGGTGGGCATCCTTCATAACATTGAGTCGGATGTACTTGTAATGTCCCCCTGAGTTGGGATTGTATCTCTATGCTGTAACCTTATTGCGCTGATAGTGGAATAAAATTTACCCTTTTTCCAAATATATATATATATATATATATATATATATATATATATATATATATATATATATATATCACCAGATTTCCCTAAACCAGTGCCAACTAGCATTAATATTCTGCAAATCTAGAACTCCAATATTAGTTGCATCTTCTCAACAAAGACAAATTTATGCATTAACGCGATAATATTCTCGAATACTGCCTTACAAGAAATTGTACCATTAAAATTCTTTATACCAATTACCTCAAGAATATATCTAAAGCACCATGTGATCCCCTGCTTCGATCCCAATACTAGGTCCTACATAATACTCCCACTGTAAATATAACATAGTTTGACCCCAAAATTTTGGACTTTGTGATATACACACATAGAGTAAATCAGTTTGGATTAAGACTACATGTATAAAAAGACACAATAGACTATTCCAAATGAACACCAAATTATGCACATCAACATTTTATTTGATGTGACATGTCATGCAATATCAGCGAAACACAAGTAGCTACCATATTATCATTGAATCACAATTCAACTAAAATCACTGAAACAATGAATAGCAGTTCAAGTTAAGAGACAAATTACTTAATAACATTTCTGTCATGTGTAATGAAAATGTTAGTGTTTCAAAAGATGCAACACAAGAAAATGCTAACGTACCTCTTCTGATACTTGAATTCTCTCCATTTCCATTTGGAATATAATGATTTTCTTTTTCTTTGCGGTGCGGGTTTCTATTGATTGCATCAATTGTCTTTCCAAAGATTTACTATATGTTTCTTCAATATCCCTACAAAGGAGGCATCAGTGACTAAAAATATACAAAAGAAACATCCTGGCAAATTTTAACTTGCATCTAAAGTAGAAATTATGTAGAAAGCTGTCGATGGAGCAAATGACAACAGCACAATTATGCCAATCTCAACTTGAATCTATATATGGGATCTTAAGAAAATCAAATAATTGATTTAGATAAACAACTACTCTTATATGAATATATTATGCCAAAGAACCCATTATGCTGTTGTTAAGACCTTGCCAACTGCACCATAACTCCAAAGTGGTGGTGATGGTTGAACATTAAATATTGATATATTCCATAACACCCCCTTAGGTCGAAGGCCAATGTTATGGGCTGAGAGCTGGATTCACACAGCGGTATAGACTATAGGTTAATTTTTTTAAATCAACATAAAATGTGCGTTAGAGGGATCTGAACCTTCATCCCTCAGAAATCATATTAAAGATCCTACCACTGCACCAAAACTATAGGATTGTAGTGAGACTTGAGGGTTCAATATTTATATTATTCCAACAGTTGCAATCATGAAGTACTAGAACACCCATAGTATTACAGACTTAAAAACCATATTAAATATAAATAATAAATGGCCACAAATGTTGAACAATCGGGAGGCTCCCAGAATTCGAGATAACCATAGCAGAAATGAGAATGCCTCACAATAATACTACAAGTGTTTATGAGAGAAATAAGTATACCAGTGACCAAGGTTCAAATACTTGGTTTCGGTACCAGAGCCTTCCTATGAGTATAGTTTCGAGGTTGTTCATGAGGGTTTCAGTGGTTGATTTAAGTAGTTTTGGCAGTTTTGGGAGTTCCAATAGAGGTTTCGGTATCGGTTTCGGCCGATACTTGAAACCTTGTTGGAGATATAGTAGTTCAAGCATTTGAGGATGAGGTGATGGAGAACTGATAAAAAAAAACATTAAGACATTGTTCAATGAAGATCTCAGAACCAACCCTAAGAGGACATTGCCATATTTTTGTTAAGGTTAAACAGCATATAACTAGATTTCAGTTAACATGAGGAAAGGTAGCAGACCTTGATTGCATTCTGAGCACTGATTGAGTCCTCAAATTCAGCAAAAGCATATAAACCACTTGAATCCTGCAAATTAATAAAAAAAAATGAACATAAGCATAGGTCCTAGGGATCTTTTCCTAATAATGGAGGCAAGAGATGAATCAAGCAGTCATAAATTACAGACCTTACGACTTCTGATAGAAACACCATTTGGTATGATTCTACCAAATCTTTTGAACTCGTTCTCAAGATCGGATGCAGAAACAAAAGACAACACAACCCACATAAATAAATTTTGAGTCACCTTCAATAAAAAAGAGTAGGTAAATACTAGGCACATGATTAGCAAAAAATAGGGTCAGCTAGTAGTTCTAATCGTAGTTGCCTTCAGATTTTGGTTATCTCATGGATTTTAACAAGGTGCCTTCAGATTTTAGATGCGGCTAAGAACTAGCAAGTTGCAGATAACTGTCTGTAAGATTTAGTCTACATCTGAAATATCTGACCCGGAAAGGGCTTAACGTAAACCACGGGCAACATATCCAAATTGAAAAGTTGTAGTAACTATTATAGTACACCCAGCTTAAGGAGAGAAGGATAGGGAGTGAAGATATTCCTATCTAGATAAATCCAATATAAGAAAAAATGTCAGAAAATTAAGACTGTAGTTTGGTTTTGAAACTAAACATCAGTTGATATCCAAACAGATTGTCCATAACAGATTAGTTTGCGAGACCCAAAAGTACATGAAATTGGCTGCTGCCCATAACCTCCAAACCTAGGTTATTATTGGTTATTTTTTATTATTTGGAACTTTTACCCCTCAATTTGGTGAATACATTTTGAAACAAAGGTTCACAACGTATATGTTGTATCGTATCATTTTGGTTGTCCTCCTGTTACGATGCTGACCCTGACCGGTATCAGCTGATACCAACATTTTGTTTATATTTCTTGGTCAATTCAGCAAGCAAAAAAGCAAAAGAAAAAATAGAGATGTAAAAGTTAGTGACAAAGACTGACACGTTATATTGTGTCGATGATCTTCGTTAGCAACACACTGTAACCATTACCATTTGCCCAAGTTGTATATTTGTAAATTCACAAGATTCATCTATTTTAAAACTATTCTATTCCAAACTATCTATTGTGGTTGTACTTTGTCTAAAAGCAAGTAAATAAGAAACAAGACCTAGTGCATATGAAATACTACAATATTCGATATTATTCCATTCAACACTAGCACATAATACATAAAATTACGCCTAAATGTATCAAATACTATTGTAAATTTTAATATATTTTTATTATTTAGCTTTCCAAAAAGAGGAACTCTGAGAATCGTACCTGGAAACACCGAAACCATTGAAACCTCCTATACTGATACTGGTACTTCATAAGAAGGGGACTGAATGTGATTCTGATACGATACTGGAAACCTTGTTTAAAACTTGCCCATATTGACAAACCCTTTTGAAAATGATCAATTTCTCTTTTTTACAATTGGTTCTAGTCGTATGTGCATTCCTTCACGCTTTCTACTTCCTATCTTTAGGTTGGGTATACTATTATGGTTTTTGTATTTGTATTTTTTTTTTTTTTTTGCCTTCCTATCTTTAGGTTGGGTACACTGTTATGGGTTTTGCATTTTCTATTTTTGCCTTGTGTTGGGAGTTTCACACTTTCTGAGATTTTGATCCAATTTATAAAATACTTGATGTTCAGCCAATTTTGGATAATTCCAGTCTGTTTTGGGAAGTTTTGGCCTTTTCAAGTATGAAGTTCTGATTCATTAAGGGTATAGTTCTGGAATAACAAAGTAACTTTTGTAGTCCTATTGATAAATAAAAAAACTACTTGGCGAAATTTACTCAGAAATGCTGGTTAGTCTAGTAAACACCTTTAGGAGAGGAGGAATTAAGATTAAGAAACATGTTGATATTGATATGTATGGGCCTTATTAGGTCAAATTTGAAATGAAATAAGCTAGTGTAACTTCCAAAATTTTTGGGCTAATATTAGAAAGCTTCGGGCAATTGCGGACCTTTCAGTCCAGAATTGGAAAAACTATTTTGAAACTATCTTATATTGTTGAAAACTGGGTTTATCATCCATACCAAATTAATTATGCACTTTATGACCACTACAGCTCAAATATGATTTATTGTGGCCATTACATACTGGTGTCCACCCATATTTTAAACCATGGTTTTGAAAGCAAACTACAACTTTAGATTTAGGCTTTCATTATTGTAATGAACTTGGTTTTGATCTTATCTGCATTTCCTCCCCTTCTCCCTTCATCCATTAGATATTCTATTATGATTCTTTTATATGGATCTTGCCTTTGTTTTTGTTCAGTCTTCCTTAAAACCAATAAATGTTGGGGTCGGCTAAATATCCGAAAAATGGTTCTCCTCAGTCTTCAGAAGAAGAAAAAAAGTTTTTTGCAACCTTCAAATGAGCAAATATGCAGATTTATTTTCTATAAATTGAGTGCACAAATTCATCATCATTCTCCAATTCAATATAGGCTTCCATACACAATGACCAAAAAAACAACAAGAAGAAGTATCAAAATCAAGATTTTTACAAGTTCCTCGACCTCGATCCCCTCGATGTACTCGTCAATCGTCACCGTCTGCTCGTTATCATCGTCGAACACGTCCGGCATCTCGATCAGAGGAAACCCTAATAACTTATACCTCGTCTTCGATCAGAGGAGAAAAGGGTTGGAAAGAGGAGAAGAGGAGAGAAGATAATTTTTAGGGCGCGGGTTTTGGTAAAATTTAGGAGCCAAAAATTTTTGAGCCAAAATTTTCAACAAAGTTCTGAAGTTAAGCAACTATTTAAATCTGTTGAATCCAAATCTAATATTTTTGTGAAAGAAGTTTTGATATTATACAAAAGTTTTAATCCGTCAAAAATAAAAACGACAGTTTTAATACATCGTTGATGGACAACTCTAACTGTCGCAAACTATCCATTTTGGTGTAGTGTCTAACTTTCACTTGGTGATAACTTGATCTTAGATCAATTTTAGAGAACACCCTTGCACCACTCATCTGATCAAAGAAATTATCTATCCTTGGTAAAGCGTACTTGTCCTTCATGGTGATGTTATTCAGAGCCCAATAGTCGATGCATCCATACTGCTCCATCCTTTTAGGCACAAACAGGACTGGTGCTCCCCAAGGCGAAGTACTTGATCAGATAAATTCCTTGTCTTCTAAGTCTTTAATTTGCTCCTTCATTTCCTAACTCATTCTGATTAATTTTTTATACATTCTGGGATAGTGGTACTGCTTCAGGAACTAAGTCAATGTTGAACTCGATGTCTAAGTCTGGTGGTAGTCCAGGTTGCTCCTCTGGGAAGACATCTAAGAGCTCGGCAATGATCAGATAGGGTAGTTACTTCTCTTTTACTATCATTTCATAGTTCATCCCCTCAGTTCTTTCTTTCTTTCACTCCCCTTAAACTTCAAACTTCGATCCTCCTAGAGGGCTGAATGTTATACTCCCTCGGTGGCAGTCAATAACTGTAAATTGCTCACTCAATTAGTCGATCCCAAGGACTATGTCAAATTCTATCAGCGACATTACGAGTAACTTAGCCCTAAATTCTCTACCTGCTATTATAATAGGGCAATCCTTTCAAATATCATTAACTGGTACTACTCCTTTGCTAGTCATGATTTTGTAATCACTTATGGTAAATGTTGGAGCTATATTATATCGTAGAATAAACTCTACTGATAGAAAGTGTTACGACTCGCACCCAGTGTAGGGGCACGAGAAGTGGGTACGTCCAGCCTACGCCGCAGTGTCGGCGGTAGAACGCTGTCCTATGTCACATACATCTAACACAGTATAAATGTAACTGCACATGATATACTCTCCAATCGGAGGACAATACATAAGGTACATCTCAATCACAATTCTAAGGTAGAAGTAGCACGATATGATAGATATGAAATCTCAAATAGGGAACATACAAACAGAAGGAAATAAGTCTAAGTGTCTATACGACACAAAATCTCAACATCCAAAAATATAATACAACTCAGAATGTCAAATACAAGACAAATGAAGTAAGATAAACAGTCTAGCTATCTAGCCTAGACTATAGGGATGGTGTCCTCAGCTGCTGCAGGATCCTCTTGTGGAACCAACTCACAGGTGTCATCTAAGTGGGCTCCGTAGTAGGTGGTACAGAAGTCCTCATTGTCATGACCCGCACCCGCTTTTCGGATACGAGACGTGTCCAAGTCCAGCCTACGCCGCAGTGTCGGTGGTAGAACGCTGTCTAGTACATAAACAAGTCACAGAGGCAAATCTAGATTTGAATATGCCTTGGTTGATCTCTTCGAACCTTTCTCTATCCGAGCAGAGGAATAGATGGGGTTGAGATTTGAATTTGAATTGAGCTTTTACAAACAAGCCCCTAACAATCCTGATATTGGTTTGACCAGGGTTGTGAATGGCAGCTGGCCGTTCAAATCCTTTAGAATTCAAATTATGGATTTTGGCAATCCAGTCCCTGGTAGAATGTGTTTGCAGTATTCCTCATTTATCATCAAAAGGGAATATTATAGGAGAGTAAAATATATAAATACAATAATATATAATAATAATAATAAAACAAGTAGGAAAATTGGGCTAAGGGCTCACAAACCTACCCACCTTAAAATAATTCCGTCCTCGAAATTCAAGTAAAGTTGTAATATAAAGGAATAGTCAAACTTGCTGCTGCTAAAAATATTTTCAAGTTCACAAAGTCTAATATAGGACTAACAATGGTACTTATTACTATAATCTATTATGAACTTCCGTCAGCTCCTCCTTGTAGTGTTGGCTCATCCTCCATGTTCATGGCAAAAGCTTGCCCTCCTGGTGCTACAAGTCGACGTCTGGGGCAATCTCGCAGCTGATGCTGATCCGAGCCACAGTTTAAACATTGGCCCAGTCTCCGGCGGCAGTCGCTCTCGCTGTGTCCCCTCTTTCTGCAATGCTGACATGTTGGAAGTTCTCGATTTGAGGCGTCTCTTGGCTGTTGATGATGCTGCTGTGCTGGAATATTGGGGTGTTTCACCGCTCATGTTCGGCTGCTGCCTCCTCCATACGTGTCTCGGTCTCTCTTTCTTTTGCGCTTCAATTTTGTCTCTACCGCCTGTGCGACCTTCAAGATCTTCTCGTAAGTTGTGGCCTGGCTGGTGGCAACGGCTATGCGAATTTCATATGAAAGTCTTTTCCTGAACTTCTTGGCTTTGGCTGCAGGGGTCAAGGCGTCTGCAAAGCGGCTGAGGCGGGAGAACTCTGCGGTGTATTCGTCGACGGAGAGGTTGCCCTATTCCAGGCTCTCGAACTCGTTCTCCAACTCTTCACGGGCTGCTTCAGGATAGAACTTCGTCTTGAATAGCTCCTTGAACTCTTCCCAAGTCACGTCTGGCACGGTGAACCGAGGCTCGTCTCTATACCACGTGTGGGCGATGTCGTAAAGCTGCATGCTGGCATTCTCGACCTTCAGGTCTTCAGGAATTCGAGCCCTCCGAAGGTTGCGGTCTACGTTCTCTAACCACTCATCCGCGTAAAGAATCCCTTCTGTTCCTTTGAATTCTCTGGGCCTAAGGTCCGTAAAATTCTTAGAATTTCCAAGGCGCGGTCGTGGTGCGTCTCTAGTCTGGATAGCCTCTCTCAAAGTACCGCGGAAGACGTCAGCCTGTCGCGTCTGAGAAGTCATGAGCTGCTGGAAGATCCCTAGGAGGGCAACGTTGTCCAGCGGAGGTGGCGGAGGCAGAACATGTGGTGGGTACATGGCAGGTGCTGGATACGTCACTGGTGCAGGGTGCATGGTAGGTGCTGGATGTGGAACATATGCTGGCTGGAAGGGTGCAGGCTGATGGAAGGGTGCTGGTAGAGGAAAGTCGTCGCTGCGGAATCTCGAGTATTGTGTTTGAGCCGGGTCGCCCTGATGAGTAAGCTGGCCTCCCTGCGTTGGCGGGGTCATATAGAATCTTCCTGTAGCCAGTGGGATGTTCAGGAAAGCGTTATTCCTGTCTTGAGAATCCATTTACTGCAATAAAAGGAAACATTAGACGGCACGAAGAATTCAAGCAGGATGCAAGTCAAAGTTTCAAGTAGAAATCAAGGACAGAGATCAATACTGTTTTCAAGACACGTGGATGAGATCCTAAGTTTCTAATCCTATGTGCAGGCTCACGACGGCACAGTAATATAACCGAAGTGATTAACGTAGACCTGCATGGGCCACCAAAAAAACTTGTCGACCCGCACCCGTTTTTCGGATACGAGACGTGTCCAAGTCCAGCCTACGCCGCAGTGTCGGCGGTAGAACGATGTCTAGTACATAAACAAGTCACAGAGGCAAATCTAGATTTGAATATGCCTTGGTTGATCTCTTCAAACCTTTCTCTATCCGAGCAGAGGAATAGATGGGGTTGAGATTTGAATTTGAATTAAGCTTTTACAAACAAGCCCCTAACAATCCTGATATTGGTTTGACCAGGGTTGTGAATGGCAGCTGGTCGTTCAAATCCTTTAGAATTCAAATTATGGATTTTTGCAATCCAGCCCCCTGGTAGAATGTGTTTGCAGTATTCCTCATTTATCATCAAAAGGGAATATTAGAGGAGAGTAAAATATATAAATACAATAATATATAATAATAGAAAAAACAAGTAGGAAAATTGGGCAAAGGGCTCACACTCATCATCCTCTGTAATATTTTCAACAGGTCCAGTCAGGACAGGAACGAGCACAAAATCTCACACGCAGTTCATATCATGAAAGGAAATATAAAACAAGCAATAGAGTAAGATACATGAACTGCAAGAATGTACATGAAAGATAAGAAAGATATTTGTAAACTGGAATATCTATATGGTAAATAAAAACTGTAAGTGACTAAGTGATTTAGAGCAAAAGATGGTAATGTAAACAGGTTGGATTGCACATGAATAAGCTGTGGAGTTACACATAAATACCTACTAGGAATAATGATTCACATAACCACTTCTACTCACCCATGCCCCAATCAATACATAAGAATCTATTCAAGTTACGTTATTGCACATGAATAACAACTAATTTGCACATGAAGCTCATGAAAACATGAGTGCACATGAATGGTTTATACATTAAGCTCATGTGAGCATGAGAGCACATGAAAGCATATGAGTGTACATGAATGTCACGACTCGCACCCACTGTGAGGGTACGAGAACGTAACAACGTCCAGCCTACGCTGCAGTGTCGGCGGTAGAACGCTGTCCTAGATCAATCATCTAACAATATAAAGGTACCTGTACAGTATATACACTCCGAATGGATGTGACATAGCAATATACAGTCTCAATCACTTCTAAGGCAGAATGATAAAATAGAAAGATAGATAGAAAGATAAATATTGAAATGAGGAAATCCGTATAAATACAACCAGAGAGTCTAAGTGTTAACTGATATAACAAATCAGAACATCCAGCTCAATACAAAGTCTCTAATACTGAAAATAAAAGAATATATACAATCCAGATCTCAAAATGACTGAAATAGTAAAACCTAGACTAGGGAGCCTCAGTCTCTAAGCTAGTGGATCAGGCTGGAAATCTGGGTCACACGAGTCATCTACAGCTGTCCCATAGAAGGTGTCTACGCAGGCCTCATCCTCTGTAATATTTTCAACATGTCCAGTCAGGACAGAAGCGAGCACAAAACATCTCACGCAGTTCATATCATGTTAGGAAATATAAAGCATGCAATAGAGTAAGGTACATGAAACGCTGAAAGAAGAATGTATATGAAAAACGGTAGAGATTTGATAACAGAAAATATCTATATATGATAAGTAAGAACTGTAAGCCAACTGTGATTTAGAGTACAATATGGTTATGTAAACGGTCTAGGACAATACAATGGTAACTCCATTGTACGTGGGTGTACAATAGACATATACAATAGTTATACAATGTTGTACAATAGAAATTGAGTACATAACCAATTCTACTCCCTCTCCCCAATCAATACACAAGGATCCACTCCAGTTACGTTATCTTGTACAATAGTGTACAATGGATGTACAATATTATACAATAGATGTACAATGTTATACAATAGATGTACAATGTTATACAATAGTGTACAATGGTCTATCCCTGGAACTCATGTGATACTGAGAGTACAATATGCACAAGGAGTATACAAGGATATGGGTATTCAATAAATACAATATGTAAGTGAAACGCACATTACAATATGTATCTAATGAATACAAGGGGATAATATCTCAAAAGAAGATCCATATAGTACCAATCCGTGATAACAATCATGTCAGTATCAAGTACAGTAATCTAGAGCAAGAATGTAAATCTAGACAAGTATGAAACGGTCAAAGAATGTACTCGCCTGATAGCCTGAGTGTCTGAAGAGAATATACTATCCGAGGAGTGGTGTCTGTCTCCTATAGAACAGTACAAGTCACTATGAGTCTAAAAATGATAATAAGATGCATTACAATGCATTCTAAATGAATATAGGTCAATCTAGGTCAAATCTAAGTCATACCAAGCTAAACTAGGTCATACTAGGTCATACTGAGCCAAACTGGGTCACACTAGGACAACCAAGGTCAAACAAGGTCACAGAAAATCAATCCAAGTCAAACTAGGTCAATTTGGGTCAAGGGTTGACTTACAGTTGACTTTTGGTCAAAAAGTCAACTCTGGTCAACTCTGGTCAACACTGAGTCAATCCTAGGTCAAACAAGTCACATGTTGACAAACTGTTGACTTTCAGTCAACTGGTCAACTCTGGTTTGGTTTCGGTCAAATCTAGTCGCTTAAAAGCTAAGTTTGACTCTCGGTTGACTTTTGTTGACTTTTGGTCAAAAGGGTCAATCGACGTCAAAACTAGTCTATGAGCACTATATTTGATCATTACCAACCAAGGAAACCAAGTTCTAACTCTATCTTAGACTCTAGACTCAATTACCTTATTCCTAGGTAAAACCTACCTTACCTTACCAAGGTAAATACCAATACCTTGTCCAATACAAGGGAAACCCTGCTAATACCCAAGATACTAGCCTAGGCTTCCTAGGGTAGTTAGATACTATCCTATCTAAGGGTTACCTACCAAGATACATAGGTTTCCTAGGTATCTAACTCAACTTAGACCACATGTTGGTTATATACCCTTTACCTTGTCCTATACCTTACCAACATCACATATCACTCTCACATCTCCCTAACACTCACTCACACACAACACTCATGATACCACACTCACTTACACACAACCTATAGCTCCTATACACACACACACACATATATATACATAGGCTCACACACAAATGGTTTTGGTTCACTCTTATAGGCTTACAAACACACACACATATAGTATATAGACTCACATGTAGACTCTCCTATATAACTCACACATATACACCTATACAATAGCTCACACACACACACACACACTCATGAAGTGGACTGATTTTGGGGGACAGGTATAGCTGAATTATAGGACTGAATGTTGGGTTATATGGCTGTCATGAAGTGGGCTGAATAGGACATGTTAAGGCTGATATGGAGGACAGGTTTTGGGGCTTTTGCTAGGCTGAACAAGGGCAGATTTTTTAGGCTTCTATGGACTGCTATGGGGGACTTCTTGGCTGTCCAAAATGGACTGAATGTAGGGTAATACATGGGGTTTAAGTAGACTGTTATAGACAGTAAGTAAGGGGGTTTTTGGGGCTTGAATAGGCTGGGTTTCGGGCTGAAACAAGGCTGAACAAGGGGTGTATTGGGACAGCTACCCAGGGAATTCATGGACTGGTTTGTAGACAACTAATAGCTGGTTATATGGGGGCCTGAAATGGCTGAGAATGGGACTGTCAATGTGAGCAAAACTGGACTGATTTGTGGAGGTTTTCTAGGACTGAAATTGGACTGCCATGGGACAGCTATGCATGCTGGACAGGGGGCTGTCAAGGGATGAAATGGGGTTAGGAAACAGGACTGATTCAAGGGCTAAACCTGGGCAATTCCCCCTCCATTCCCAACCTGCTATTAAGCAGGTAAACTGCTGCTATTAGCAGCTAATGACAGGTCCCATAGGGGACTGTGTGAAACCCGCAATTTTTAGTAATATTTTTAATCATTTTAAATAATGTTTTGTTAAATAAAATTTTGTGTTAAAAATAATATTATTTATTATATTGGTTAATTCATGAAAATTATTTTTAAAATTAAGTCAAGGATTTTTGATTGTCGACCCAGACCCGAACCAAAATGAAGCTTAAATTTTTTATAAAATTGATGGTTAGAAATCTAAAATATTAAATTTTTTAAAAAGGAAATTTATTTTGTTAGCCATATTTTATTTTATTAATTGGCCCAAAACTTATTTTTCCCTTAGGCCCAAATATCCTTTAACCCAATATCCAATAAGTTCAAACCCAACTCATGTTCTTAATGGGTTACAAACCTTTAACCCATTTGTAAAGGAAAGCAATATTCTACTTTTCTTTTTAAGTCTTCATGTTTGCTGTAACATCCAACATTGAATGAATTCTTTAGGAATGAGTGGTCATTCCTTTCTGAGAGGAAGTTTTGCTCTCAACCGAAGTTCTTTCGGTTCCACCTTCCCCGAACAGTCGGCTCTTCCCCTCCCTTGGCCGGCGCCATCAAAGCCAGGCCATGGCTCTTGGCCTCCCCTCGCCTGGTAACTCCTCTTTTTCCCCCCTTTATAAACCAAGTCTCAACTCCACCTTTCCCCACACTTTCTTCCCCAAATCTCAGAGCCAAATCCCTAGATATAGTCCTTCCCGGAGTTCCCGAGGGCCGAGCACCTCCCCGGCGCCGCTTTCCGTGGCCGACGCCCCAATCCCGGGCCTCCCGACGACCCGCGCGGCCCCCGCGTCACCGCCGCCCGTGCCCCGTCGCCGCCCCTGGCCGGCGCCCGACCCTCCGGCGACCCGTTGTCTGTCGGTGGTTGCTCCGGTGACTGTCCCGTCCGGTTACAGTGCTGCCCCGTCCCGTTCCGAGATCCATTTTGAACCCCATTGTCGGTACACTCTGACCCAATTAATCTCTTTTAGTCTGTGATGATGCTGGTCCAACCGAGTTCCTCGGGAATTCGGGATTCCGACAACGTAACAGTTACTAATTTTTGATTTCGAAGTTCTTCGGAAACTGTGGATTTTCGGTTCTGACGAATTATGATTAGTTCTTGGTTCTGTTTAAAATTTTTCTGGCTCTTCAAGTTCTGTTGAAATCTTGGGAATAATATGCTGGATTGGCTTTGGAAAAAGACTATTTTATGGTATATATATATATCCCTGGTTTGGGACTGTTTTACAGGAATCTTGGAATCATTTCCCAGTTTTTGGGTTGACCAAAAATAGAGGGAGTGCTGCCGAATTTTTTTGTAAAATTATAAAATGATTTTTGAAATGATTTTTAGTGATAGTATTATTATTTGGGCGACAACCTTACCGGTCAATGGGTCCCAGTGAAATGCAAACGCACCGGTCCGTCCGGACGTTGAGGCAGAGTAGCTGAGTTTGACAAATGGACCAGAGTCTGAGACACCTATTATTTTAATTTAATTGTTAGTTTTATTATTATTATTTAATTGTAGATAATTTCGGGACTAACCTGTTTTCTCTTATTTAAATTTATAATTAAATTTGTAAGGGCATAAGCCCAGTTTCTATTAAGTGGTCTGTAATATTGTAGTGTAGCGTTTTTACTTTATTTTCTGGGATTGTGGTACGCGTAGGAACAATTAAAATACTATTAAATTAAATAACTCATGATTTCCTCATCTTTAAGTAAAAGAAAATATATTTATATAATTGTAGAACGTCAAAGTTTTCCAATAAATAGATAAATACCAAGTTTTGTACGTAATTTGATAAAATACAAGTTTTCTCGAAAAACCAAAGTAATTTTTACTTTCTAAAAACAACGCACTAGTAAAACGTTGTGGTTAACTAAAATTGACTAGGAAAGACAAATAGAGATTGTAACTAGATAACTTGTGATTGCTTCTGAAATAAGTTTCCGGAATGTAGGGTTCGAGGAGGTTTCTGATTGTTAACCCCGAAGTACCGACTCTCCAGTTTGATCAAGTTTAAGGCAAGTACAGTTGTGATTGTTTGCAATTTAATTAGTAATAGTAATCTTGCATGCTTAAACCACATTTCTACACGGAACTCTCTCCTAGAGTATTGATTGTTATTGTCTCATTGCCTCATTGAATCTAATTGACTCGGGATATTGGGGGAGTAGTGTAGCGTCTATGACCAATACCCCTCATTGAATCTAATTGAATCTAATTGTACGAGCTTACCCCTCTCACACACGGGGATAGGCCGGACCATATCAGTGAATCATCCCAAACCGGTCATAGTCGTTACTTACTCAAATCACATGTTTTCAATTGTAGAACTGTTGGAAAATATTGTATTTCTAAATTGTTTATAATTGCAAATTGCTAATTATTAGTTGAATTGTAGATTTTCATAATTGTACTTTGCTCCCTCCTGACTGGAGACCAACATTTTTAGGTTACACTGAGGATGACCTATTCCAGAGTATCTGAGGACTCAGAGCTATTGTTCAACAATCCCGACTTGTACCCGGCGGTACTACCTGACGATGATGGCACGGCGTCTCCTTAGATGCTGTTGGTGTTAGTTAGATTTACTTCAGTTTATGGTCTTTAAACTTTTGTACTGGACAAGTTTTTATTATCGAATAAATGTTGTGGCAATTATAGTTTCAAATGTTGTTGATTGTACCTGCATATGGAACACAGCTTACTGCCGCCGTCTCAACAATGGTGCAGGCTGGGCATGATCCGAGTCGACCCAAGAAATTGGGATCGGGTCGTGACATGTTTTTAGTGGTGGCCCATGCAGGTCTAATCAATCAATAACTTAGGAAAACCTAGGAAAACAGTTAGAATACTAGAACACCAAGTTGCCACAATTTAGGACCGATTATATATATGATAAATATTTTGATTATAGACTGGTAGGATACCTTGCTTATGTTTGCATCCTAAACCTTCCAGAGCATGACCATTGACAAAACCAACTTTGATGGCGATGTGGTGTCATCTCCGGATCGAACCCCGCCTCTTCAACCAAGTTCGAGCTTTACACCCCACCAGCTCATTGATCATTTCTACAAATCATCCAGTGAAGTTTTCACTACACTGTCGAATCCTACCTTTTCTCAAACTGGGTTATTTTTCCTTGAGGAAATACTCACTCCTGTTGTTTCACCAGTATCAGCGATGGTTGCCCTATTTCAAGAAATCCTGGAGTGCCAGAAGATTCAAACTGAATAGATGGATATCACGAGAGAAGTCATGAAGAATATCATCGATGCAACTTTAGTCATTTTAAACCAAGTTGGAATGGAACCTCGTCCTAGGAGGGATACCCATGAATCTAGAAGATATTTGGGCCCTGTCCGGCAATCATATTGCAAGAAGCTTTTTGACTTGTGCCTACTGCAAAAGGCCTGGTCACCAAGCCAATATTTGTCGCAAGAGATTTGGAAAATGTTTGGTATATGGATCTGCCGAACATCGAGTAAAGGGCTGCCCCTTATCTTTTCATTGTACCGGAGCGTCTATAATGTCAACCTCAGGACTCTATCCAAAAGACCGTAGGAAGGCATAAAGCCGATTCAAGGATCATAGAAGTTGAAGCAGTTGGAGACTGCTCATACAAAAGCCAGAGCCATGAAGATTAGTACCTAAGACCACTGTGTAGCAATATCTATTAATAAGCTGTAACAAGATGTTCTTAGAACAATCATGAGAGTTATTTTGCTGTAATTCTCCATATGAATAAAAATCTTAGTTACATCTTATGGTAGATGTCCTCTCTAATATATCTTCTGGATTACTCTCGACATTCACCATTGACCTAGTTCTCGGCTCTTTTCCTATCTCTAAGGGATGCTATAGAGTCAACCTGAAGGAAACCAAGAAGATGAAGGATCAGAACTATGGACTAAAGACTTTAAGACAGAGCTTCACCCTAGGGAGCACCTGTGTCCAAGAAGGATGAAATAGTACGGATGTGTATCGACTATCGGGCACTGAAGAACAAGTACCCTTTTTTCCAGATTGATAATCTGTTTGAATCAGTTTGAGTGAACTTTAGGTGTTTTCCAAGATCGACCTCAGATCTGACTACCAACAGATCAAGGTCAGGAAAGAGGACAATTCCCATAACGGCATTCAATTATGGATAGTTGTTGGTCATGTCGTTTGGACTGACAAATGCTCCTGTTGTGTTCATGAATCTCATGAACAAAGTCTTTTATGAGTATTTGAATCAGTTTGTTGTCTTCTCCATAGATGACATTCCGATATACTCGAAGACTGAAGAAGAACATGAAGAGTATATGAGAAAAGTTTTGGAAAGAGAAAAAGTTAACTAAAAGTGAATTTTCTTAGACAAGGTGGTTTTGCCCATATTGTCACAAGAGAAGAATTTCGAAGAATCTCAAGAAGATAGCCACTGTGGAGAAATGGTATACCAAGATTCAGTAGCTGAAGTTACGGCTGACTAATACCGGAAGTTGTGAAGGAATTTGCCAAGATTGCTGAACCTATGACGAAGCTGACTCGGAAAAATGAAGAGTTCATCTGGACGGAGGACTGCCAAGCAGCATTCGAGGAGCTGAAAAAGAGGTTTATCACTGCACCAATTCTTGCGCTACCCGCAGGAACCAGTGATTTCTTAATTTACAGTAATGCCTCTGGAAAAAGAACTGGATTACAATCTTCAACAACATGAGAAAATAATTGCTTACATATCTAGGCAATTACGGACTCATGAGAAGAACTATCCCACACATAATTTGGAACTTGCTGTAATGGAAGCATTATGGAAAGGGGGTAAAAATATATGTGGACTATAAAAGTCTAAAATATATCTTTACTCAGAAAGACCTGAGCGTTGGACAAAGAAGATGGTTGAGGATTTCAACATCGATTTACATTACTATCCAGGAAGAGCAAAATGTGGTAGCTAATGTACATAGTTGATACTGATGGCAAAATTCTTAAACAAGAAGCGGCACCTGCTAGAAGACATCAGAAAGTTGGACTGGAGATTATACTGCCGAGAGAAAAGAGCTGGATGTTGATTCAGTATCGATAAAATTGCAAGTGAGCTCGAGTCTGATGAAAGAAGTCAAGAAGACGCAGTTTCAAGAAGAAATATTTTGCAAATTGAGAGATCAAATGTTGGCAGGAACAATTGAGAGTTTCTCTATTGCCAATGATGAAGCTTTTGAAGAATGGTATGAGGTTTATATATCTTCTGGCGAACTAAGGAATGAACTGATGGAAGAAGCGCGCAGTCGCAGTATCTCACATATGAATCGGGATATGCGTATCATTAATTGATATTATGAAATGTAGAAGGACAAATTCCAAGTATGGGATTAGATTGGTCAATATAAGGAGTTTAGCAGAAACCAGTAAGCTTGTTGCAGCCGCTGGACATTCTGGAGTGGAAGTTGAAGCCCATGAACTTTGTATCAGGATTACCTTAATTCCAAGGAGGGAAGAACACCAATTGGACTTTGTGGATTGACTGACTAAGTCAGTTCACTTATTTCCCTACAAATTGGTTTATTCACTAAGAAGTTGACAGCATTGTATGAAAGGCAATGTAAGAGAAAGAGTATTGTTGGGTCTAGAAAAGGTGACTGACGCAGTAGAAGTAGTAAAGGTAATTAGAGACAAGCTCAGAATTGCCAAGATAGACGGAAGCATTGGGATTAAGTGTAGACGTTGATCAGTGGAGTTTGAAGAAAGAGATAGTGTCTGAAGATCTCTTCTACCAAAGGAACGATTAGTTTTGGCAGAGTTGGAGAAGTAGCATACCGGTTAGCTCTACCAGCTAATCATTGAGAGTATGTACAATGTCATTTCATAGTTCAGAAGTTGCATCTTGAATCTGAGTAATATTTTGGACAATTCAGAGCTGGAGAGTAGATCAAGCCTTACAGTGCCAGAGAAACCAGTAACAAGCGTAGTCAGAGGTGAGTAGAAGATCAGAAATTTGAGCCATCATGATTCATATCTTTTTCATTTTGAACTTGACATATGTTGCTAGTTAGCCTAGTTTTGCAAGCTATTTCTTTTTCAAGCTTGATCACGACAGTATTTTACTGGGTGCACCCACTAATATATTGTCTAATCAGAACCGGTGCATGATGGTCTGATCAACCTCGTGTACTTTGGTTCGCCTTTGTATTTTTCTGCCTATCATAATTGAAACTTGTCCTTAAACTATCTCATCCATGACTATTTTGGAAACTCTTATTGTTTGAACCTGAGTTATGGACGCAATACCGTACCTGCTTGATTGTAGTAAGTCTATCCTTTCTAACCCAACTCTTTAAATTTCGAGGACGAAATTTTCTAAGGAGGGAAGGTTGTGAAACCCGCAATTTTTAGTAATATTTTTAATCATTTTAAATAATGTTTTGTTAAATAAAATTTTGTGTTAAAATAATATTATTTATTATATTGGTTAATTCATGAAAATTATTTTTAAAATTAAGTCAAGGATTTTTGATTGTCGACCCAGACCCGAACCAAAATGAAGCTTAAATTTTTTATAAAATTGATGGTTAGAAATCTAAAATATTAAATTTTTTAAAAAGGAAATTTATTTTGTTAGCCATATTTTATTTTATTAATTGGCCCAAAACTTATTTTTCCCTTAGGCCCAAATATCCTTTAACCCAATATCCAATAAGTTCAAACCCAACTCATGTTCTTAATGGGTTACAAACCTTTAACCCATTTGTAAAGGAAAGCAATATTCTACTTTTCTTTTTAAGTCTTCATGTTTGCTGTAACATCCAACATTGAATGAATTCTTTAGGAATGAGTGGTCATTCCTTTCTGAGAGGAAGTTTTGCTCTCAACCGAAGTTCTTTCGGTTCCACCTTCCCCGAACAGTCGGCTCTTCCCCTCCCTTGGCCGGCGCCATCAAAGCCAGGCCATGGCTCTTGGCCTCCCCTCGCCTGGTAACTCCTCTTTTTCCCCCTTTATAAGCCAAGTCTCAACTCCACCTTTCCCCACACTTTCTTCCCCAAATCTCAGAGCCAAATCCCTAGATATAGTCCTTCCCGGAGTTCTCGAGGGCCGAGCACCTCCCCGGCGCCGCTTCCCGTGGCCGACGCCCCAATCCCGGGCCTCCCGACGACCCGCGCGGCCCCCGCGTCACCGCCGCCCGTGCCCCGTCGCCGCCCCTGGCCGGCGCCCGACCCTCCGGCGACCCGTTGTCTGTCGGTGGTTGCTCCGGTGACTGTCCCGTCCGGTTACAGTGCTGCTCCGTCCCGTTCCGAGATCCATTTTGAACCCCATTGTCGGTACACTCTGACCCAATTAATCTCTTTTAGTCTGTGATGATGCTGGTCCAACCGAGTTCCTCGGGAATTCGGGATTCCGACAACGTAACAGTTACTAATTTTTGATTTCGAAGTTCTTCGGAAACTGTGGATTTTCGGTTCTGACGAATTATGATTAGTTCTTGGTTCTGTTTAAAATTTTTCTGGCTCTTCAAGTTCTGTTGAAATCTTGGGAATAATATGCTGGATTGGCTTTGGAAAAAGACTATTTTATGGTGTATATATATATATCCCTGGTTTGGGACTGTTTTACAGGAATCTTGGAATCATTTTCCAGTTTTTGGGTTGACCAAAAATAGAGGGAGTGCTGCCGAATTTTTTTGTAAAATTATAAAATGATTTTTGAAATGATTTTTAGTGATAATATTATTATTTGGGCGACAACCTTACCGGTCAATGGGTCCCAGTGAAATGCAAACGCACCGGTCCGTCCGGAGGTTGAGGCAGAGTAGCTGAGTTTGACAAATGGACCAGAGTCTGAGACACCTATTATTTTAATTTAATTGTTAGTTTTATTATTATTATTTAATTGTAGATAATTTCGGGACTAACCTGTTTCTCTTATTTAAATTTATAATTAAATTTGTAAGGGCATAAGCCCAGTTTCTATTAAGTGGTCTGTAATATTGTAGTGTAGCGTTTTTACTTTATTTTCTGGGATTGTGGTACGCGTAGGAACAATTAAAATACTATTAAATTAAATAACTCATGATTTCCTCATCTTTAAGTAAAAGAAAATATATTTATATAATTGTAGAACGTCAAAGTTTTCCAATAAATAGATAAATACCAAGTTTTGTACGTAATTTGATAAAATACAAGTTTTCTCGAAAAACCAAAGTAATTTTGACTTTCTAAAAACAACGCACTAGTAAAACGTTGTGGTTAACTAAAATTGACTAGGAAAGACAAATAGAGATTGTAACTAGATAACTTGTGATTGCTTCTGAAATAAGTTTCCGGAATGTAGGGTTCGAGGAGGTTTCTGATTGTTAACCCCGAAGTACCGACTCTCCAGTTTGATCAAGTTTAAGGCAAGTACAGTTGTGATTGTTTGCAATTTAATTAGTAATAGTAATCTTGCATGCTTAAACCACATTTCTACACGGACTCTCTCCTATAGTATTGATTGTTATTGTCTCATTGCCTCATTGAATCTAATTGACTCGGGATATTGGGGGAGTAGTGTAGCGTCTATGACCAATACCCCTCATTGAATCTAATTGAATCTAATTGTACGAGCTTACCCCTCTCACACACGGGGATAGGCCGGACCATATCAGTGAATCATCCCAAACCGGTCATAGTCGTTACTTACTCAAATCACATGTTTTCAATTGTAGAACTGTTGGAAAATATTGCATTTCTAAATTGTTTATAATTGCAAATTGCTAATTATTAGTTGAATTGTAGATTTTCATAATTGTACTTTGCTCCCTCCTGACTGGAGACCAACATTTTTAGGTTACACTGAGGATGACCTATTCCAGAGTATCTGAGGACTCAGAGCTATTGTTCAACAATCCCGACTTGTACCCGGCGGTACTACCTGACGATGATGGCACGGCGTCTCCTTAGATGCTGTTGGTGTTAGTTAGATTTACTTCAATTTATGGTCTTTAAACTTTTGTACTGTTTTTATTATCGAATAAATGTTGTGGCAATTATAGTTTCAAATGTTGTTGATTGTACCTGCATATGGAACACAGCTTACTGCCGCCGTCTCAACAACGGTGTAGGCTGGGCATGATCCGAGTCGACCCAAGAAATTGGGATCGGGTCGTGACAGACTGTCAGCTCAAGAATTCAGTTCCCCCCTTGTGGGGACTGATACACTGCTAAGCAGTGTAAACACCCTGCTGTTAACAACAGTTCTCCCCTCCCCCATTCACTCCATCACTTCCCTCTACAACTTTCAAATCTCTTACCCTCTCTAACTTCATATCTATCACTTCATGCCTCTCTCTCTAATCCCTTCAAATCTCACTCCCAAATCACTCTCTAATCTCTATAATACAACACACACACACACATATTTTCAAACACCAAGCCAACACCACACTCATAAACCCCTCCTTGCTGAATTCTCCCCACATAGACACAATGTAAACACAAACACATCTATATACATATATATATAAGTCACAATATATATATATATATATATATATATATATATATATATATATATATATATATATATATATATATATATATATATATATATATACCACTATATATACATATAGATTAGATATTAAATATTATGATACAATATGATACTTAGAAGAACACAACTCTAAACACTCAAAAATCTGAAATTAAATACTAGAACAACATCAAATCAATATATAAATAATTTTCCATGTGTCCAAATAGGGGTTTTTCCCATTAGGACACGATCCTATACATAGGACACCTCTACAAGTGTCCAAATGGACACGAAAAGGACACAAATGGGCACAAAACCATGGAGGTCATTCCTATGGGTTCAAAATAGACCTATATGCATGAGGAAATGAAAATGAGAAGGGATTTATACCTCCCGGTAGATCGAATCGAAGAAAAGCCTTCCCGAAGCGACACCGACACGTAGAGATTCCAAAAGGATACGAACGAGCTCCGAATCCTCCCAAACTTGGGTAGCTCCCTCCTTGGGTTGAATGGAGAAGGAAGGAAGAAGATTTGGTAGAGAAATGGAAGGATTTGGTGATGGTTTGATTAGGGATTGCTCTCTAATTGATTTGGGGAAGAACAAGAGAGAGAATGGAAGAGGAAAAATGATGATTGATGGAGCCTTTCCTTACAATGGTGGCCGGCCCTAAATGGGCTGCTATGGTCCTATTTGAATGTCAAAAATACCCCCCCTCTCTAGCCGATTAGCAATACATTAAAAAGGGGGTTTAAGTCGGGGGCTAGTTTGGTCATTCCAATAACACTAATCCAAATTAAACCTAACCAAAATAATTAGCCTAGTCACTAATAAAATACTAACATGTGGGCCATGGCTAACTAGTATGTGGGTCCACTAGGGTCAAAACTACCCCAGGTCTCCGTTTCAAGTCGAATTGAGCTGAAATTCGAACCCGACTCAAATAACCCCAAAATAATATTATAAATAAATAAATAATTTTAAAAATATTAAAAATGAAAAAAATGACGAAAATATCCCTGTTTCTTGAAACTGGGGGTGACAATGAATAAACATGAGTACAAGGAGTACATGATACACATGATAAAGTACATGAACATGAAGTACCCGATGCACCCGATTGGGGATAACATCTCATGAAAAGGATCCATATAGTACTAATCCGTGATAATATCGTGACAGCATCATGTAAATTAATCTAGAGGAAGAATATAAGTCCTAACAAATATGAAACGATCAGAGAATGTACTCGCCTGAGATCCTGAATGTCTGTGAGAATAAAATGTCTGAATCGTGGTATCTGAGTCCTATTTAGAGCAACACATGTTATGATGTATCCAATAGGTTATAATTGAAGTTTACAATACATTCTACATGATTTTAGGTCATTTTAGGCCAAAGTCAACTCTTGGTCAACAATCTAGTTAAACTAGGTCAACTCTAGTAAACTAATCTAGGGTTAGTCAAACACAAGTCTATGAGTTAACTTAGGTCTATCTATCCAATTTCTAAGGTTAAACTAGCCTAACAAGTCTCTAAGATATAACACAATATATATACACTAACTAGTGTATATAGGGCAAGCCTATAAGAAGGCCTACCAATCTAGCACATAAACTCAAGCCTAAGGAACACAAGTCAAAGTATATATATGTATAGCTATCTAGCACCACATAACGTATATACATTATCTATATATATATATACATTTATATACTATGTATACATTAAGGAAATAAAGGGGAATATATATATATATATAAAGTTTAGTAGTATATATATATATATATATATATATATATATATATTTTTTTTTTTTTTTTTTTTAGTAGTATATATATATATATATATATATATATATATATATATATATATATATATATATATATAAAAAAAAAAATATATATATATATATATATATATATATATATTATATATATATATATAGATATATATATATATATAGTATATATACTACTAAACTTACTGAAAATAGATCCAAACCAACTCAAATCCTAAGAAAATCACAGTTGATATACAACAACATATTCAAAACTCAAATATCTGACAATCAATGCTCAGTCCTATAACAATGGTAAACAATACGAAAAATTCCAAATATCCCTTTTTGTTTTCAAACCCAAACTCAAATCTCATAATTATGGAAGTCAATAACAACATCAACACTTGGTGAAATCTCAGAAGAAAATAATGAAATTAAATCCTAAATTCTAACAAACATTAAAATCTGAGAAGAACATATATAACATGAACCCATCATTCGAAAACCCAATTTACAAAGCAACTTGAAACTAAACTAGGAAACAAGTGTACAGAGGTTATACACATATGTGCACGTGTTAGGGGGTGTCTACGTGTCCAAAAAAATTGGACACAAAGTGTCCAAAACATAAAATAGCATGTATCAGTGAACATAGGAAAACAGTGTCTCGTGGGGGTGTGTCGGGCCCCAAAGGACACGACATTGGCACTAGTGGCCACGTGCTCGTGTCCACATATCCAGGGTGGATAGGTCTAGGTGGTCGACGTGTCACCTGGTATCCACGTGAATGTGTCGTCCTTGCACGGTGTGGGCTTCTGTGGCGCTAACACGTGGCGGGTGTTGAGATTTCCCTCAAACGAGATCTCTGGTGGTTATCAAACTAACCGAAGGAGGTGACCCGTGACGCGTGTTAATTTGCTTGTTCGAATGTAGACGAGTAAATCTTAGGATTTTATCTCAGATTTAGATTCTGTGTAATCATTGTCCGATATTTAAATAAATCTGCATTTATCAACTTGATCAATCCCAATCCTATCTTTGAGAGAGACGGTTTAAGCAAACCGATTGGGTGGGACCATGCCGTCTGTGCTTCAGGCAAGGTTGGCTACGCTTTTGGGTGACGAGTAGACTGTGCTTCTGGAGACGACGGAACCTCTGTGCTTTAGGGCGACAAGTGGACTATGTTCTGAAGACAATGGGGCCTCTGTGCTTTTAAGGGCAACGAGTAGGCTGTGTTTTGGACAAAGTCACTGTGCTTTAGGGTGACGAGTAGGTTGTGCCTTCAAATAGATCATTTTACTGTGCTTTAGAGTAGCAGTCGGACTTATGCTGGAGGCAAACGGTGTCTCCCAAGTCTATGACGAAAGGTAGTTAAGCTTCTGGGTCGGAATAGAGTGCTGCGCCGTTGGAGTTGAGGTGGTATGAAAACATCACCAGTCTGCGCCTAAGGTTGGCGCAGGAATGTAGCTGCACCTCTGGATTGAAGGCCTTGGCTTTTGAAGTCTTCTTTTAGAGAGCAACGAATGACCGCTCCTTAATGAACGACTCCCTCTTAATTGCTACCGTTATTTGGGAAATTTTAAGGGTCCTAGGATAGTCTAGGACTTAGTCGAATGAACTTTATTCAATGATGTTCATCGTGCTGAGTCCTAGGTTCATCCCATTAATGTGGGAATTTTGACCGTCGGCCATGTGGCCTGTGTTTTGGACCACTCCCGCCCTATATAAAGGAGAAGTTTCTTCTGAAGAGTCACGTCTTCTTCCTGGCACCCTTCACCACCATGCTGGATCCAGACTTAGCTTCGAGCGACGGTTGGCCTTGCATACGTCGGATTTTGGTTGAGGATTCCTTCGTTCAAATGGGCTATGCCTTCATGGAAGAACTGTTGATGAGTCTTAGAATGTGCTGGAACGCTTCTCATGAGGAGTTTGAACCTGGACGACGCCTTGGAGGTCTTTGAGGTCCTGACGACCTAGCTTGTGGATGGATGGCCAGTCTGAAGAGCCACAGGTTGTGCTCTGCCCTGCCCATTCTTGAAACCCGGGCCAATTGCTGCTTCAGGAAGTTGCTCGCTTCAGTCGAGTAGCTGATGCGCTTTTGGAGGGTTGCGCCCACAAGAAAGTCAGAATACGCTTCAATGGGGATCAATCTTCCAGTATGTGTACCGAGAAAAGGGGGACTGCACTTTGACGAAGAATAAATCCCTTGTATACTCCTCTAGGCTTTGCTGAATCTGTAATCGATCATTTGTAGAAGAAGTAGGATTAGTCTTTACGTATAGCCTTGATGAATATGTACTAGATCTTTGTAGGCATAATAATAACAAAACTTTTTTTCGTATCTTCTGTTGTCTTTTTAATACTCGTTCTGCGCCTTTGTATCATCTGCGCTGCGGTGGAGGAATGTTATCAGCTGAGATTTTTCATGCTTCTACAAATATGATGCGAGAAAAAATTAACAAAGTAAAATGAATAAATAAAGAAAAGTATTGAGCTAACATACACTAGCTACGTGTGGCAAGTAATCAGGACACTAATTGAGCATGTAGGCCATGGCTGAGCAGAGATAAGGCACATCATAATGATGGCTAGCAGTCAAAAAAGCTTTGGACATAAGGCACGTCTAACGACAACTAACAGTTAATAGGTTGTACAAGCTAGGTAAACTACATGTATTAGTTCCTATCCTCCAGACACGACTCAACAATTATGACACAAACAATGACACGTGATACAACAGTACTCAAGAATATGAATGCAAAAATGTAAAGTAGAGAGAGTATGTACTTGCATTAATCCAAGGTAGAGAGTTGTAAAAATCCACCTATAAAATAATATTAAAGTAATATATTCTAGTTCTATTAGTTTTTCCTAGAACTTCTTTAAAAACATACTTAATTATTCTAAGTTCAACTTAATTTAAAATTGTTTAGAATTATCTAGAAGTACTTAATTCTTGATTATTAACTAAGTAATTCCTTGGTTATTAACTACTTTTAAAATTATTATTTATTTGATTTTTAGAACCAAGTTATTAAATTAACTCTAAAAAACCTTAATTCTACATGAATAAAAATTACATCATTGTGGCCCGGCCTGTTATATATTCTAAACCCATGAATGGCTGGCCCACTCGGTAAATTATAACTATTTTCTTAGAATTTAAATTTATTTGGGCTTCGGCCCAATCCTGTGCATGCTGCTACTATCCCTAATTAATATGGTTTGGCCTGAGTTTTATCGCAGTCCAATGAATCTATAGTTGGCTTTTAGCCCAGTATGAAGAATCTACAATGGGCTTTGGCCCAAAGCCCCTCACTAGAAAAATCCCCAAAACCCTAATGTTCTTTATTGGGCTCGGCCCACAAACATATATGTATTGTTCATATAACTCTCCATGGGCTCAGCCCAACTTTGAATAACTATACCAACCTAAAAATCATAGGATCATACCTTCAGTTAGTACCCAATACTGACACGATGTCAACTTATTTGGAGACAGGAATCTTTGTCTGCGCAAAGATTGATCGAATATGAACTTCAACCTCGAGTCGCCCTTTGGACATGAATGCCCATTCTGTTTGGATATTCGACTCGGTGCTACTCTAATCTTGAACATAGAAGCTCAAAAGATCGACCAGCGCACTAGGATCTAAAAAAGATCAGATAAAGCTCTCACCTCGGATCATTGATGCTTAGAAGCGTTCTCTTAAGGTCAAAAGCCCTAGGACGATGTTGGATCACTTTCGATAGTTCAAAAAGAAGAGAAACTCTAATGAGCATTTTATCAAAACAATAGATGTTATTAGAAAGTGACATTGAATCGAAACTCACTAGGTCTCGAATTCGTCCAGGATCAAAGGTGATGAGGTCCTAGAGCTCTGCTTTGTTCTTCGAGGGCTCGTTCCTAAAGAATACCGTTACTCAGAGCTATCAAGATCAAGATCCAAATAGAGTTGATGAATAAGCAAGGACTGGTGATCATATATACTCACCTCACCAAAGGTGATCGACGACTTCAACTTGATCCCTGAAAGCTGCCCTTTGTTCGAGCTTCGCCGTCAGTTGGGACCCTCCTTCATCGTCAAGGTGTATGTCGATGACTCTACATCGAATCCAACAATCGATCCATGATAAAATCCACATAAAGCAGACTGAAGAATTCATCTAAAGAAATACTCACCGATCAATCGCCCAATGACGCTTGGTGGAGCATCATCGGAAATGGTACTATTGGTTCCATCGACGACATGGAAGAATTGATGATCCACTAGATCGAGGAGCTTATATGATACTAGATCTAGCTTAATTGCTGGTAACACTCAGTAACGCACGACGATGCGAACACTCAGGCAAGCTTTGACCTTCACCTCCTTGAGGTAGAAGACGAGAAGAAGGTTACACTGTACCGCTTCTTGGAACAAGCGAGTGGGAATTTTGGCGGGGAATGGATTCGAACTTATTTTTATGAGATAATGGAAAATTGTGCTTTATATAGAGTTTGGGGAATTAATTTCCTAATTGAAAATTAAATTGTTAATTTGCAAAAGTAATTAAGCACATGTTTTATTCAACAATTAGTTAAAAGTAAGTTAGAAAATTGGTTAGGGTGGTTAGTTAGTTAGTTAGTTAGAACCTTCTAGTTCCTACTTAACCATGTACTTCATTAGTTACTTATTAGCTAGTTACCAATTAGCCCCTGATAGGTGCCCTTCTATAACCCATAATTAGCTAATTAATTATGAAGGCTAGAAAATATTTAATTATTTCGGAATATTGCAAATAATATTCTAGCTAGAAAAAATTATTCTGGAAAGTAGGGGTTACACCTGGTAGTCCTAGGACAGAGTGTTATTTATAAAACTTTACGTGGTAACAAATTTTTTATCAAATAGAATATTTATGTGATGAACATCACCCATGTCTCGAAGCACAAATACATAATAATTTAGTTAATACACGTAGAAAGTGACATATAGTTCATACAAGTCATCAATATAAACGTTCATTCCGTTTCTTTGGTGGATGGACAATTGTTTCGGCAGTACGCGATCGAAGTGATCATCTACCCGGAAAGGTCGTCGGTAACTCTGTTATGTTTAGCGATACTTCCCTTGTACGTTGCGCTCCGACGTTGTCGGGAGCTTCCTTTGCTTTCCTTAAAACGACTTTTGCAACTGCAACAAAAAAGTGACATTTATTCAATATATAGAAATGAACATAGGCAAAAAAGTTAAGGACCACCTAAATTCATTCAATATATAGAAAATTTTCGGTATTACAACTGCCAGAATTTTGGGTGTTCTAACTACAGTCAGGACTGCCAGAATCCGGACAGTCCTTTATCATCTTCAACCGACTATGACGAATTCTAAAGCTTCAAACCTCTATAATTGTGTTCAAAACCACAAATAATGGTGTTCGAAAGATATAAATCCAAACATACATTAATTGGCATCTAAAAAAATCATTAATTTGTTGAATTCAATTTTATTTGGAAAAACCTAGAAAACATACTTTAATGAAGAGAGGATTATTTACCTTGTCATTTTCGATTAGGTTTGCAAGAGAAAAATGTTATAAGAGGAAGATGTTGCATGAGGAAGTTGTGAGAGAGGAAGAGGAAGAGATTATAGGAGTTGGGTGTTTGAATTCGTGTGTTGTCCCCCTAACAAATGATATGAAATCTCCTAACACTTTTACAACTTAAGAGTGAGAGTGATGCTTCCTAATATTTTTATAACTTAAAGGGTGATGCTCTCTATCATGTTATAGCCCATATCATTTTTGGTGGTGCTCTTAGTAAATTTTTTTATTGTTTGTCTTGCCAAATCACCTTGTCCATTTCCAATTATCGTGTCCTTTTTTCTTCATTAGTTTCAATCTTTGACCTCTTCTTGAAACATGCTGGTGATATCCAATCTAAAAGGCTGCTGTTTGCATTATTGGATTTGACAACCATGAATCAAATCATATAGAAGTCTCTCTCCTATTATCGTTAGTTTGATTTTCATTTGATTTAATAAATGTTCGATTTCAAATGTCAACTATCACAAGCGATTATTGCTTTTAGCCATTTTTGTATGGTTCAAATCATTTTGTCTAGTATTGAGCAAAAAAAATGCAAACTGGTCGAGCATAATTGAAAACATTCTATTCTTAAGTTGTGCTACAAGTAGACCTGTCAAGTGGGCCGGGCCGGGCCGGCCCGGCACGAAAATTGGGTGGGCCGGGCCCGGGCCTTTTGGGCCCATGAATTGTAGTGGGCCGGGCCGGGCCGGGCCAAGGGTTGAAAATCTCGGCCCAGCCCGACACGTGACCCATGGCACAATGGGCTTCGGGGGGCCGGGCCGGGCTGGGCCGTGCCGGGCTTGATTGGCACGTGAAATTTGGACATTCAATTTTGTTTTCTTCTCAAAATTTTTCATATTAATTACAATTATTTTTTAAACACAAAAGATTGAACATCCAACATGTTTTCATATATTCTTTTCAACACTCACATATATTTACGTAGATTAACATACCATAATAGCATGAAGTTTTCTAAATATTAATAACAACCATTTTTTGATATAGAAACTACTTAGATTCTTATTTATTTGGGTGGGCCGTGCCGGGCCGGACTTCGGGCCGTGCCGTGCCGTGCTTGGGCTTCGGGCTGGGCCGGGCCGGGCCTATGTTATGGGCCGATATATGTGGCCCGGCACGACCCAAATATGGGGCCGGGCCGGCCCGGCACATGTGCCAAATTTTCGGGCCGGGCTCGTGCCGGACTAGGCCGGCCCGGCCCAATTGACAGGTCTAGCTACAAGTCAAAGAGGACCAAAGATGCAAAAAAGAATAAAACACCTATTTCAATCAAGAACCAAATTTGTAAAAGGACTAGCGAACCCCCTCTCTAAAAAAATTAGAAACCACCCAATACTAGAATATATTTAAAATTAAAATTATGTTTAAACTAACTACATAATATTATCTAATTAAACACATATCCATAATTTAAAAAATAATCATAACAAATCCTATTAAAATATATTAAAATTAAACTTAAATATTCTAATATAATTTAAATTGGGAAAATTTATGAAATGTCCAAAAAACGAAAAAGTTTTATGAAAAATCCACCGCGCAATAACATTTCATCGCGTGCCCAGAATTAGCAAAAAAATATAAAGAGGGTTCCGAATGACCTTTTGCCCTTCTAATTTATTGAAAACACCCACGAAACTACTCTTAAAAAACGTTTTGATACTTCATTTCTTCCATACACTGCTCACTTTTGAATCTAGGTTTTCTCCTCAAAAATTTTCAAAAACTCGTCGAAAAATTTCGGAAAGACCGAGACAAACGGCAAAAGTGTTAAAACGGAGGTCCAAACATCATTTTTTTGTGATTATAAAATTTTGGAAGCGGTGAATCCGTTTATCTCAGGCTCCTCGAAGATACGCTCATTTTGCGACAAACCGGAGCTCGTTTCGACCTCCAAGTCAAAAGTTATGGCCCTCCAAAGTTTCAACTGGCCATAAAATGCCGGAGAATGATCATTCTCCGTGTTAGAACACGAAAAATGTTAATTTCGCATGAGGGTGGTCATTCTCCGTGTTAGTAACACGGAGAATGACATTCTCCGTCTTAATTTACACGGAGAATGGACATTCTCTGTGTTAGTAACACGGAGAATGGCATTCTCCGCCTTAATTTACACGGATAATGGCCATTCTCCGTGCTAAATTACACGGAGAATTGCCATTCTCCGTCTTAATTTACACGGAGAATGGCCATTCCAGTGTTAAAACGCAGGAGAATGGCCATTCTTCGTGTTAATTTACACGGAGAATGGCCATTCCCAGAATGACCATTCTCCGTGCTAAATTACACGGAGAATGGTCATTCAAATGTAAAAACACAGGAGAATGACCATTCTTCGTGTTAGAAACACGGAGAATGCCATTTTTCGTGTTAGTAACACGGAGAATGGCATTCTCCGTGTTAATTTACACGGAGAATGACATTCTCCTTGTTAAAATGCAGGAGGATGACTATTCTTCGTGTTATATCGACCGAGAACAGTTGATAGAAACCTAATTTTTTATTTTTTTGTTTTGTGGAAAAAATTCGACATGAATAAAGATTCAAGAGTTTTCGTTCTTCTTTCAAAAAGATGCTAACTCTTATGGAAAAGAAGAAGAAGATCTTCTCTCCATAATTGACCTAATTGTCGGAAAAGAAGAAGAAGAAGATGATGAGCGATGATCGGAGTTTGACTGAAAAAAAAGCACGGTGAACTACGAACGATCTTTGCGATCTCTGTTGAAGATGAGAGCAATGGAATTCAGATCTCTCGTGAAGAAGAAGAAGACGACGAGAATTGCAATCCAAATCTGAGTTTGTGCGGAGGGGTAGTTATGGTATTAATTTTGTAAATACAAAGCATCTAAAGGGAATATTGGAATACTTAACGTGGAAATATATAATTCTTGGCATTTCATAAAACTATCTTGCGGGTGGGTTTTTCATAAAACTCAACCCCGAAAATTGGGTTTCTCAGCAATTTCCAAATTTAAATTTTTATATACTTTATTAATACTATCATTGATTTTTTTATACGTGCAACACACGTGAAGGTAACTAGTATATATAATTGGTTTGGGTGTACATGTAGGATTTGATCTTGAACCTATGGACTCAAATTATATATTTTGTCTTTCAAATTGTAAGTTCATATTTTTTACCAAACTATTTGACAGCAATAGAACCTCGATGATTTAATACCTGATAAATTATTAACCTTCACTTAAATAATATTTCTGGCCGGTTTCAATTTGTGAGTAATATGCTAAATTAATAATCCGATGAATTTTAAGATAACACATTTTTACCGGAGCTCCGCAGAAGCTATGTTTTTTTTATTGGCTCGTCTTAATCACATATCCATATCACGAATGTGCACAAGGCAAAACCCCACCTTGATGGCATTTTGAGAGATTCTAGACAATACTTATGTATTAATTCTTAACACAGAAGTAGCTTTTTTGTGCAAGCCTATTATCTTCGATTTCTTGATAACTTAATACACTAATGCATTAAATAAATACATAGAATTGTTAATTTGTAAAAAAAAAAAAAACTATGTAGAGTTTTGCTTAACTAAATATTGATAAAATGGAATAGTGTAGTACATTGTGTAATATACAATCTATTTTTGAGAAATCTAAATTGATTTATAAATTCTACTTGATTAAACAAATACGAAGAATTGTTAGTTCGTGAAACAAATAAAATGTATAATATTTAAGAATAAACTTACCTTGATAAATTAATAAATAATTATTAATTGATAAACTAATAAATTAATCAATTATTTTAATATGCGCTAAATTAATAGATTTTTCTTGGTCCATAGACTATTAATTTCTTGGTCCCAATGGTCAACGTAGAGAGATATAAGGTTGAGAGATGACTAGGTGATAGCCAATCGAGGATGGAACCACAACAAATAAATAAATAAACAAGAAAAATAATTAAACCAAGATTCTGATGATTTTGAACTCTTTTTTTTTTTATCTATCAAGTAGCCAAATAATGAAGATTGAGTGGTCAAAACATTAAGCTGAAGAGATCAATATCCTAGCACATGTAAATATAAATAGTCCAATAACTAGGATGCAATCAAAGTGCTGAAAAATCAATATATAGCAATTTCTAGTGGATTTTAGACAATTCTAGACCAGTTCATCTACACACATTGATATTAATTTTTCCAAGGTTTTAAGCCTTGACATTTGGCTTGTGCTAACTGTGAAGGAGCTCACTAGGGCTAAAACCTATCCCTGGAGGCTTGGGAGTAGGCACGCTTCAGTGCTAAGCTGATTGGAGTGTGTGCAACAATCTCCTTCTCTATCATAAGAAAAATGTGTTAGACTGACCTACTCAACCAGAATTACTCTTAGGGGGTGTTTGGTACGCGGAATACTACAAAGATAGAAATTCTATATTTCCGGAAATCAAATTTCAAGCAATTAAATTTTTTAAAAAATTACATTTCCACGTTTGGTGACTATATAAATATTTCCAGAAAAAACAAATGATAAAAAAAAAACTTAAAAAAACCATAAACGATAAAAAAAATCAAAAAACGGAAAAAAAAACCCGACCAAAATACAAAAAAACAAAAAGGCCAAAAAAGACCAAAACGACAAAAATGGAAAAAAAAAGACAACCAAAAAACAAAAAAAATGATAAAAAAAGCGACAAAAAAGACCAAAAAAATAACAAAAGCAAAAAAAAATGACAGAAAACAACAAAAACGATAAAAAAGGGACCAAAAAATGATAAAAATAAAAAATGACAAAAAAGAAAGAAAAACGACCAAAAAAGACAAGACGACAAAAAAACACAAAAAAAAACAAAAGGACAAAAAACAAAAATAAAAATTACTAAAAAACGATAAAACTACTAAAAACAAAAATACAAAAAACAAAAAAAACAAAAAACAAAAAACAACAAAAAAGACAAATAACGACAAAAACCGGTAAAAACGACAAAAAGTGACAAACTATTAAAAACGACAAAAAACAACAAAAAAAGACAAAAATCGGTAAAAAACAAAAAGTGACAAAAAGTGACGAAAAATGACAAAAACAACAAAAACGACAAAAATTGACAAAAAGCAACAAAATAACAAAAAAAAAGACAACAAACTACTAAAAGACTAAACCAACAAAAAACGACAAAAGACAACAAAAAAACGATAAAAATCGGTAAAAAAGTGTCAAAAGACGAAAACGACAAAAAGGACAAAAATTGACAAAAATAAAAAAACGACAAAAACTACTAAAAACAACAAAAAAGAGCAAACCGACAAGAAACGACAAAAGACAAAAAAAAGGACAAAAAACGACAAAAACTGGAAAAAATGACAAAAAACGACAAAAAAGACGAAAAGAGACGAAAAACGACAAAAAATAACAAAAAAGAAAAAAAGGACAAAAACGACAAAAAAAGGACTAAAAACGACAAAAAGCGGTAAAAAGCAACAAAAAAGAAAAAACGACAAAAAACAACAAAAAAGGAAAAAAAGGACAAAAAGAGACAAAAACGACAAAAAATGACAAAAAGAAACAAAAAAGACAAAAAAAAAAAACAAAAAACTACTAAAAACAACAAAAAAAATGACAAAAAATGACAAAAAAGAAAAAAAAGAACACAAAAAACGATAAAAAACGACAAAAAAGACAAAAAAAAAAAAAAAAACGACAAAGCGACAAAAATAAAAAAAAATCGATAAAAAACGACAAAAAAAAAGACCAAAAAACAACAAAAACAACAAAAAAAAAACAAAACGACAAAAAACGATATGAAAACGAAAAAAGGGTCAAAAATGATCAAAAAAAGTTGAAAAAAGTTTAAACAAATTTTTTTTTTCCCGGACAAAAAAAGGGAGAGAATTCCCATATTTTATGGGTAAACTATTTATCCGGATATTTCTAATTCCTGGAAATAAATTTTTATAGTCCAAACATAGTAATAGATTTCCACCCTAAATTTTTCCGGGATTAAAAAAAATACCGCGTACCAAACGCCCCCTTTAAGAAAATGTATGTCAATAGCCTGATCCATCAGACAACACAATCTTCAAATGATATCATAAACAACCTAAGAAAACATCAACTAGCAAGACTCTAGATCAGAAACATCAACTAAGGACTCTAGATCAGAACCTGAAGAACGTTAAACGAGCAAAAAAGGAGTTAAATAACTAAGTGTTGCCCGTCTTTCCACCAGCAAGAAACATTAAAGGAGCTTTTGATGTGATTTAGACGAAAGCAGATCTATTGGCCAGCTTTGGGCCCGTCGGTGACTGGATCCGATCTTTCGCAATAAAGGAAGATTCAAAAAATTACTGAGAAATACGAGAGTGAAAAAGGATGATAGTTTGCAGTAAGAGTCCAGTATACATCAATATAAGCAACTTTGATTACAATTCCACCATTAATGCATCCAGTTCTTCAACTCTGCTTGTCTGACAAAACCAATATTAGCATATTCATACTGAAGGTGTACAAAATGTTGGGGGTGATGGAATGTGATGGCCAAGATTGGGTTGGTTATGAAGACCTAACATATTTCTAGGTATAGAGAAGCTGACAGTACAATACAAGTTACACTACAACTCTTGCTCAGGCTCTCTGAAAGCAGCAAGTATAAAGACCAGCCATGCTGATGAAAGCGTCAACTTTTCTTGCTAAATATCATCTTCCCTCTACTACTTTCTGTGGGATCACATTGACACATTCACAAGTAGATGTTCAACTTGCACAACACTACTTTCACCTAATTTTCTAAGAAACAATAGTTTTCAGAACAGTTCTGTCTTCATTTGGGATTGTTGTTGCTCTTGTTGTGGAATAGTTCTCTCTCAGCTTTCAATCTAAACTTGGGCGATAAAAGGCTTGCAGCGCCAAGCACACACTTGCGGTATGAGAAATCTTCTGTTGTGCCATCCTTCCTTATTAGGAGGAAACATCTGGATTCTTGGTGCTGCAGGCTCCGTCCAATCTGTAAGACGGAAAATATTTAGCATTAGTAAGAGAGTAAAGATGAAAAATGCAGGCTTTCTCATTCTAACGAAATTTAAATTCCATGCTAATTATAGGACGCCATATAGACCGAACTTCCATTGCAGAAACTAGGGCAGTAGAGCTATCGTCCTTCTCCATCCAGGATAAGTTCAATTTATCATCTCTGGTGTCAATCTCCACTTCTCCATCGCGGCTTTCGCTTTATGACCACTAACAGCCTAGCAGCATGTTTTGAGTCCAAACTTTTGTCTATCACTGCTGTCTTACCACGATTGAGGTCTTTTTACCCCCTATATCCACAATTGAAGAAGACAATGATTGTGAATTGCTGCATTGGCTGCTAAGCAGACCTGTGCCTTTGGCATCCTATTATGTAAGTATGTATCTGGTTCTAGAAGTGGGCCTTCTGAGGGAAGCAAAAATTTGATGGAGATACAGTACATGACTCATAGCGAAATTATGCACATAACAGTGTGGCACAGAATTCAGATTGATATTTCCTAATAAGATTGCCACTAGTAATTACCTGCAAATTACATTTTTCCCATTTCTATCGAAGTAATTTAAATTGAAGTAGAAAAAAAATAGTTAGATAAACAAGTTCTCTAAAAAGCTATGCAACATACTATCTTTTGCATTACCTTTATTTCTTCAACTCCTACTCCTATCTTAGCATCTTTTTTTGGATGATACATCAAAGCCTTCATTACAATTGACTTGTCTGCTTCATCAAGATTACCATCCATTGGGTACCTATACATAAACGAGACTTCTTAATGAGTAATTCTGCATTTCTAGAGGTGTAAAGATCAAAATGTAAATAACAAGACATGATATTATTTGAAAGACAAAGAAGCATAAGCAATTGTTTGTTACAGAGAATGAAAAAAATACCAAAAGTTCATGTTTCACTCCCAGCTCATGTTTTAGACTAGGATAAATATATGTAAGACAAAATAATGGATAATATTAAAAACTAATAATGATTCTCCAATTGACACTTGATCAGGTTGTCAGGAAGTACATCACTGCAGAATCTTCATCCTGTTTGTAATATAAAATAAATAATAATTTACGAAAAGTTAACGCTGAGATAATGTAGCATGTGGAAAATATATGAAAATATACTTGTAAGATGTATTTTACTATATTGCAAAAAAATTTATATTTCAAAACTAAGGCTCTTCACACTAAACATTCATGTGCGCTTAAACTATTACAATGAGCAATAATATGAAGAGTGTATTTCATGATAATTTTCTTTAGAGCACCATGCTTCAAGAGAAAATATCGTGATTCGTGAGAAATTTCTCCAGACATTACCTCTTTTCCTTTGACATCCAAACACAGGAAAGGAAAGACCTTCCTTTCCCAAGGCCCTTCCTGGAACCAAACATGTAGTTTGTTGTTTGTTTTGATGTTTAAGAATGCATCTTTAATGGTCCAACAACTATTCTAACTTAATGCAGATTCATAATGAACATGGAAAAAGTAAGGCATTTATTAACATCTAACTGTTGAACTTCAAATTCAAATTTTGGATTCATGGCTGCAACTGTTCCACTTCCTACCCCATACAAAAACTCGAACTTCAAACAACGCATAAAAAATTTCATGGGAAGTGACAAGTAATACATTGGAATTTGGATCACAAAATTTGCGATCCAAATCGTGTAACACAACTATACGGATCGCATACACAATGATCCAAGTTGTAAGTGTTTACCGCATACCGGTATGCTCGCCCAGGAACGTGGTACAGTGGGTATTCTTGTGTACCATGTAACTATGAAATGTTTTAGTACAGTGGTGCATTTATTAACATCCAAGTGTTAAAATTCAATTTGAAGTTAGGATTCATGGCTGCAACTGTTCCACTTCCAACCCCATGAAAAAAAAATTGAAGTTCAAGAATTTCGTATAAAATAAAATAAAAAGTAAAAGAGGTATATGAAGGAAAATGTCGAAAAATAGTTAGTGGCACTCGGTTCAAGGCAAGATTAGTGGCAAAGGGCTTCGCGCAGAAGGAGGGAGTGGACTACAATGAGATCTTTTCTTCGGTGGTCAAGCACACTTCTATTCTTGGTTCAAGGCAAGATTAGAGCAACTCGATGTGAAGACGGCATTCTTGCTCGGCGATCTTGACGAAGAAATTTATATGAATCAACCGGAGGGCTTCAAGGTGGATGGCAAGAAAAATCATGTGTATTTGTTGAAAAAACCGTTGTATGGGTTGAAACAGTCGCCTCGACAATGGTACAAGCAGTTCGACACCTTCATGACACGGCATGATTTCACCCGAAATAAGTATAACTGTTGTGTTTACTTTCATAAACTTCGTGGTAGAGATTATATTTATCTATTGCTTTATGTTAATGATATGCTTATTGTCTCAAAAAACATGGTAGAGATAGATAAACTGAAATCTCAACTTAGCTCGAAGTTTGAGATGAAAGACTTGGGTGCAGCCAAGAAGATTTTGGGGATGGAGATTAAAAGGGATAGGGAGAAACGAAAATTGTCTGTCTCAGAAGTCGTACATTAAGAAGATCATTGCTTGTTTTGGTTTGGAAGATGCAAAGTCGTACATTAAGAAGATCATTGCTTGTTTTGGTTTGGAAGATGCAAAGTCTGTTTCTACTCCCTTGGCTGGCCACTTTAGGCTCTCGGCCAAGTTATCCCCTACTACAGATTAGGAGAATGAGCACATGGCTTGAGTTCCTTATGCGAGTGCAGTTGGCAGCTTAATGTATGCTATGTTGTGCACTCGACCAGACATTGCACAAGCCATAAGTGTAGTTAGTCGCTTTATGGCTAATCCGGAGAAGCACTGGGAGGCTGTGAAGTAGATATTCAGGTACTTGAAGGGCACCATTGATGTGGGATTATAATTTGGTGGAGACTTTAGTCAGGTTGGTGGATATGTAGATCCAGACTATGCTGGTGATCTGGTTAGGCGCAGGTCAACTACCGGATACAGTGTTCTAAAAATCGGCCTAGGCGGCCCCTAGGCGCTAGGCGGCCCCTGGCCGCACCGAAAACGCCCTAGACGGCCGGCTTAGGCGCTAGACGGGCCTAGGCGGCCCTAGGCGGGCCTAGGCGGCCCTAGGCGGCCATAGGCGGGCCTAGGCGGCCCCTATTTTAAATTTCAAAAAAAAATTCAAAAAAAAAAATAAAACTTACCGGTGGTGGTGGTGTGGACTGGTGGTGGTGGTGCAGCTGCTGACGGCGGTGGTGGTGGTGGAGCCGGTGGTGGTGGTGGTGGTGGAGCTGGTGGTGGTGGTGGAGCCGGTGGTGGTGGTGGTGGAGCCGGTGGTGGATGCGGTGGTTCTAGCGGTGGAGGCGGTGGTGGTGGTGGTGGAGCCGGTGGTGGTGGTGGTGGTGGAGCCGGTGGTGGATGCTGTGGTGGAGGCGGTGGAGGCGGTGGTGGTGGTGGTGGAGCCGGTGGTGGAGGCGGTGGAGGCGGTGGTGGAGCTGGTGGTGGTGGCGGTAGTGGAGCTGGTGGTGGTGGCGGAGGCGGTGGTGGTGGCGGTAGTGGAGCTGGTGGTGGTGGGAGAGGGAGGAGAGGAGAGAGGGACCGGAGATGGAGAGGGAGAGGGAGAGGGAGAGGGAAAGGAAAGGAAGGAAATGAAAGGAAAAAGGAAAGGAAAGGAAATAAAGGAAAAAGGAACGGAAAGGAAATAAAAGCAAAGGAAAAAAAGAAAGAAAAAAAAAATAAACTCCAACAGAGTTCGAACCTAGGACTGAGTCAACTCTAAACTTAAACCCACAAGCTAACCAACTTGTCATGTGTGAGTTATGTTAATATATGACATACATATATATATATGTTAGATCTATATACATTTATATTTAAAAAAAAAAATTCAGTTCGGCGCCTAGGCGCCCTAGGCGCTAGGCGGGCCCTTGGCGCACCGTCCCCGCGTAGCGATTTTTACAACATTGACCGGATACGTGTTTTATGTGGTACACCAGTCAGTTGGAGGTCTATGTTGCAGGCTACGGTTGCCCTATCGACTACGGAAGCAGAGTATATGGCAGTGAGAGAAGGCCTATGGCTTCGTGGTTTGATTAATGACTTGGGGGTGAAGCATGATGTACTTGATGTACAATGTGATAGCATGAGTGCTATCTACTTGGCAAAGAATCAAGTCCACCATGCAAGGACCAAGCATATTGATGTTCGCTACTACTTCATACGGGATGTTGTAGAAGACGGTGATATTGCACTTGAAAATGTGCATACCAAGGACAACCCCGCTGATATGTTGACTAAGGTTGTTCTTGGAGCCAAGTTCCAACATTGCTTGGACTTGCTCCAAGTCCTACCAATTTCTTGCGAACCCTTAGGGGCGGAATTGACGAGTGGTTGATTTGGTGAAGCTGTGCGGTGGAGAAGTGTCGGCTCAATTTTGTGGCAAATCTTGCCGACGTGAAGATATGAAGGAAATGTCCAAAAATAGGTCCATGACCTTTTTTGACCATATATATGGTAATTCTATATAAAATTGGATTTGACCATAGATATGGTAATCCTACATAAGATTTGATTTTAAGCCAGATTGAATTTTAAGCCTACATAGGATTAGATTTCTATGCTATATAAAGGGGTCTAGAGGTGCTCCTTGACATATCTCATTGTGCTCAATAATTGTTGAATAAGTTCAACACAAGAGAGCTAAAGTTGTTGAATAAGTTCAACACAAAGTTTGAGAGATTTTTTTTCTTTATCTTTGCGATAGAGAGTTTTTAAGAGTAAGGAGAGAAGTGTTGAGAGAGTCATTGTAATTCTTTTTCTTCTTTATAGTGGTACTGAATCACCCTAGTCCGTGGAAGTAGGCATCTTGGCCGAACCACGTAAATCATTGTCTTTGTGGTTGTCAATTTTCTCTAAGGTATTCTCCGATTTCTTGGGTTCATTTTCGCTGTGCCCCAACAGTAGATGAGCTATAAAGGCTAGTGGCATATCAAGAGCATCTGGCTGGTAAACATTTCACAGAAGTTCCAAAATGATATCATAAATAATGACTATACTAACGAAAATGGCAGAAACAAATAAGGGAATTCTGTATGCTAAAGATAGAAGCCTACAAGCTGAAGAAAGGATGATCGTGCAATCAAAAGAACTTCATCATCATACAAGTCCAATAGAAAGGGGTCATGCCTATGGAGCATATGAAACTCCATAAAGTATTTGACAAAGGTTTTTGTTGAGAATCAATAAGGGACTTTTAGTCCCACATCGGAATATGTAGTATGTAGAGGAGCTAGACTCCCTATAAGTAGTGAAGTAGTCCATCAATAAAAAATATCCAACCATTACTTTCTACATGGTATCAGAGCCATAACCCTCTCTCTCTTCACAAAAAAAAAACAAAATTTTTTCCCCACCCGCCCCCCCCCCTCGCCGGCCTCCCGCTCCAGCAGCAACCCCACCCATCTCGCCACCCCCCCCCCCCCGCCGACCTACACCGCAGCCACCCCCCTCCTTACCGACCCCCCCTCGCCGACCTACACCCGCCGCCAACCCCCCCCCCTCGCCGGCCTCCACCAGCAGCGTCCCCACCCCCCTCGCCGACCCCCCCTCGCCGCCTACACCAGCAGCCACCACCACCCCCCCCGCCGCCCCCCCCGCCCCCCCACCAGCAACCCCCCCTTCCCAAACCCTAACCCTAGCCACCACAATGTCTAACCCTAGCCTTTCCTTCTCTTACAAACCCTAGCCGTCCTCTTTTTCTCAAAAAAAAAGGCGTATTTCGAAGACAGACGGCTGTCAAATGCTTTATTTGCACCAACTCTGTTCCTAGATTATGCCGTTTGGAACTAACAAATGCTTATTTTGTTATTCCTTTTTCACATCGGGATCTATACAGAGACTGATCATGTCTTCTCTGATGTCCTGACGTGTTCACTTTACATGCGCGCGTCGGTGCTGGCCAAGTTAGTAGCGCATTCGTAAAGTCTCTGGCGTCGAAGAAGACGACGAAGCCGACGAAGTTGGGTACGTTGCAGACTCCGAAGTTGCAGACTCCGACGTCGAAGACAACGAAGAAGACGACGAATAGGGTTCACAGTTGAAGAAGCCATGGATTCGATCAGTGGCAAACTGACGGCCGAAGAGATGAAGTCCTTGGTTGATGATATATTATCAAAGAGATAAACCGAGGCAACCCCACGTGTGATCCATACTGATGTGGATCCGTCACCTTACAAAATGGGGAAGCTGGAGAAGCTGGAGACGAAGTTGGAAGGAACGTCCAACTACTTAAAGTGGTCGCGGCAGGCGATGCGGACGCTGAAGGGACGTGACTTGGTTGGCTATGTCACTGGCCAAGCCAAGGCGCCTGCCGATCACTTCGCAAAGGAGTTTGCTGTTTGGGAGATTGTCAACAACGTAGTAGCTGGGTGGTTGACTGCCTCATTAACCGACCAGGTGTCGGACAATGTCGAGGCAATGGAGGCTGCTGCGGATATATGGCGGACTCTAAAAGATATGTACTCCGGCTCGGACAACCCTATGCGGGTCTTTCAACTGCAAGATGAACTCGATAGGATGGCCCAAGACGAACGTACCATCTCTGAGTACGCAGCCCTGTTGAAGAAGTACTGGTCTGATCTGGATCATTATAATCCTCTTGGGATGGAAGATGCACAAGTCGAACCGGCATTCGCAAAGTACTTTCAGACGTTCCTGGCTTATATTTCGCGGCAGCGTATGATAAAATTCCTGAAGGGACTACACCATGTGTTTGAGCAGAGACGGAATATCCTCCTATCCCAACCCACGCTTCCGACCTTGGAAGAAGCTATAGCCGTCATGACACAGGAAGAAGCTCGACTGAAGTTGATGCCCAACAAGGGCTCCTACCAGGGGGAGCAAGCCGTGGTTGAAAAGTCTGCCCTTGCTGCCTTCAATCAACCTCCATCTGCGGGTGGTGTCTGCCACAATTGTGGTGACTCCGGACATTACATCCGATTTTGTCCAAAACCCTTGCGAAATCAGTCTAATGATCGAGGACGGGGTCGTGGAGGCCGACGTGATAGTAGAGGAGGCTATGCTGGTATAAGGGGAGGACACAAAGCAAATCTGGCGGAGGAAGGGGGAGAGAATCAACTGGCTGAAATAACCCCGCTTGAGCGGGAGTTCCTTGAGAAGTTGCGAGGCACAAAGCTGGGTTCGGCCGACAGTCCTGGGACGTCTTCTACCTCGGGGGATCACATCACTTGCTTTGCCCAGACCAGCACCGGTAATCCTGCACGTGCTGTTGCATCTGTCCATCAGCCAGGATGGATTATGGACTCTGGGGCATCTCGCCATGTCACGGGATCCCGTGGTGCGTTTCAGGACTATACTCACCTACCATTGCCGGAGAGTATTCAGACCGCTGATGGTACATCCAGCCCTGTCATGGGTAAAGGCACTGTCGCATGCACCCCTTCCATCACTCTAAATAATGTCTTACATCCTCCGTCTTTTCCTGTCAATCTTCTATCAATTAGTGCCATTATACTTGATCTTAACTGTACTGTTTTCTTTGACATTCCTACGGTGACTTTTCAGGAGAAGGGGGCAGGACGACGACTTGGGACTGGCACATGGCATAAGGGGCTGTGGTATTTAGACAGGACTGGACTGGACACCGCATTGGCATCCTTGGTAGCAGACGCACAACCAGAAGCTTCCTGTCGCAGTGTTGAAGCCGACTTGCTACTCCACCACCAGCGTGTCGGTCATTCCTCTTTTAAAGTTATTAGTCGAATGTATCCGTCCTTATATCAAAGGGCTAATAAAGAGAAGTTGTTTTGTAATGCTTGTGAGTTGGAAAAACATACCAGAAGCGCGTATGTGAGCTCGGGGAATAGAAGTTCAGCTGCTTTTGACATGATACATTCGGACGTATGGGGCCCTTGTCCTACAACCGGAATTAACGGTTTTCGATGGTTCGTCACCTTTATTGACTGTTATACCCGCGTGACATGGGTCTACCTTATGAAGAATAAAAGTGATGTCCTTGAGGCCTTTCGGGACTTTCATCGCCGGGTGGAAACACAATATGGCGCTAAAATTAAGTGTTTCCGGTCTGACAATGGGACGGAGTATACTAATAAGAGGGTTGCTGAGTATTTTTTCACTCATGGAATACTACATCAAACTTCTTGTGCTTATACTCCGGCACAAAATGGTGTGGCTGAACGAAAGAACAGACACCTGCTGGAAGTCGCACGGACGATGATGCTGGCTATGAATGTCCCGAAACACTTATAGGGGCAGGCTATATTGACGGCCTCTTATCTCATCAACAGAATGCCATCTCAAGTATTGGACTGGAAGACACCGTTGGAGATGCTTACTGGGACAACTACATACACTGTTCCACCGAAAATTTTTGGATGTGTGTGCTTTGTCCAAGATAATAGGCCAGACGTTGGCAAACTGGATCCTAGAGCAGTTAAATGTGTCTTTGTCGGTTACACGGTGACTCAGAAGGGATATGCCTATTGGAGTCCAGTCGAGCGAAAGATGTTTGTAAGCATGGACGTTACATTCAGAGAACTCAAACCATACTATGGTTCAGATGACGGTTCAGCATTTGGTGACACACCTAACACAGATGGTGTTAGATGTGAGGGGAAGATAATAAGCCCAAATGTGGTCGTCGGATCGGTTCCGTGTCCGGTTGTAGAAAACTGGACGAAAGGGGGAGAGCACAGTGACTCAGATACAGAGAATGAAGAAGAAGATACATATGTTACGTAGGGGGGAGTAGCAGACAAGGGAAAAGGAGCTCCAAGTCTACAGAAAGAGACAACAGAAGTCCAGTACTGTGCCTATGCCGTGCCCTGTGCCTACTGAACCAAGTCCCTCGTCTACTCCTGCTCCAACTCTTGAAGATGTTGCCCCGCACTGAATCACTCGGATTCTGAGGCGGATCTCTCCGACTCGGATGGTATGATCTCTCCACCACCTATTGCTCCCTTAAGGAGATATTCTCGCATCAATGCGGGTAAGGCTCCTGCTCGTTTCGATGATTACGAACATGACATTGCCAACTTCCTGTCTTATTCTAACATTTTTTCGAATTATCGAGCCTTCATTGCATCGTTAGACTCTACTTCGTTGCCCAAGTGTTGGCAGGAAGCAAACAAAGATCCAAGGTAGAAAGCTACAATGATGGAAGAACTTGGGGCACTAGAGAAAAATAAGACATGGGAGCTGGTTCCATTACCCAAAGGGAAAAAAGCTGCGGGATGCAAATGGGTGTACACAGTGAAAGAGACGCCAGAAGGAAAAGTAGAGCGGTACAAGGCGAGGTTGGTTGCAAAAGGATTCACACAGTCATATGGCATAGACTATGATGAGATGTTTGTCCCAGTAGCAAAAATGAGCACCGTGAGAACTCTGGTCTCCATTGCAGCGAACTATGGGTGGAAGCTATACCAGCTGGATGTGAAGAATGCCTTTCTTCATGGGGACCTGCAAGAAGAAGTGTACATGGAGCTCCCGCCAGGGTGCTACGCAACGGAATCAGACGGAGGGACGTCGCAAGGAAAGGTGTGTAAACTGAAGAAGTCACTATACGGGCTCAAGCAATCTCCTCGAGCCTGGTTTGACAGATTCAGAAAGGCTGTTACAGGCATGGGATACCGTCAAACAAATGCAGATCATACGGTCTTCCTCCAGCATGCAAGAGGCCACATCACTATACTTGCTGTATATGTGGATGATATAGTGATCACAGGTGATGATGAAGTCGAGATCGCTAAGCTGAAGTCAAAACTCGCGAAGGAGTTTGAGGTGAAGGATTTAGGAGCGATGAGGTACTTTCTAGGTATCGAAGTATGTGAAGGCGAACAGGGAATTGTTCTATCACAAAGAAAATACGCACTAGATCTGCTGAAGGAGACAGGGATGCTGGGATGCAAAGCAGCCGTCACTCCAATTGACCAGAAGTGTAAGCTTGGACCAGAAGCAGGAGAGCCTGTTGATCGTGAAAGATATCAAAGACTTGTAGGGAGGTTGATTTCTGGGACACACTCGCCTTGATATCTCATTTGCGGTGAGTGTAGTGAGTCGTTACATGCATGATCCAAGAACGGGTCATATGGAAGCAGTATTTCAGATCTTAAGATATCTGAAAGGAACGCCGGGAAAGGGGCTATGGTTCAAGAAGAATGGACGCATAGAAGTTGAGGAATACTGTGATGCAGACTGGACGAGCTGCATAGACGACAGAAGGTCTACCACGGGATACTGTGTTTTTGTAGGAGGAAATCTGGTCTCATGGAGAAGCAAGAAACAGTCAGTGGTAGCACGGTCGACAGCTGAAGCAGAATACAGAGCAATGGCTCTGGGAGTGTCAGAGTTGCTATGGGTGAAAGCATTGCTGACAGAGTTGAAGCTGGACAAGGAAGCACCATTGTGTCTTCTGAGCGATAGTCAAGCTGCAATAAGTATAGCTAACAATCCAGTTCAGCACGACAGAACGAAGCACATCGAGATTGATCGATTCTTCATCAAGGAGAAGCTGGAACAAGGGATACTGAAGATTGACCATGTCCGCTCAGAAGAACAAGTTGCAGACTGTCTGACTAAGGGTCTTAGTTCATTAAGTCTGTCGAAGCTATGTAACAAGATGGGGATGATCAATATCTATCGCCCATCTTGAGGGGGAGTGTTGAGAATCAATAAGGGACTTTTAGTCCCACATCGGAATATGTAGTATGTAGATGAGCTAGACTCCCTATAAGTAGTGAAGTAGTCCATCAATAAAAAATATCCAACCATTACTTTCTACAGTTTTATGACCGATTCTCGACCTAATATCAACCTTCTACATGTGTTAAATTTCTCGCCAAGATAGCCATGAGCATGAGCAAGTCATACCAGATAGCTAGTTGGCAGAGAAGTAGACCTACATTTCAGATATCTACTTTAAGCTCATGCAACAAAGGAGATCCTCCAAGTTCCCTTAGACTATAGAGTTTAGATAAAGATAATACAATAATAGGGAATTCCATTCATCACTATGACATATTAAGCCAAAGAGTGAAAAGGACTTGCACACCAAATCAAAAGAACTTCATCTACCTCTCCAGACACAATATCTTGAGTACCTATGGTAGTGACTATATACGATGGCATTTGATGTTTATGCATAGAATCGAGTTCTTGTGAATGGGGAAAACCAGGGCTCTTATTTTGTGACGATAGAGACGATTGCTTCCATCACTGACAAGAAAACAATGAATTCTCCTTTAGGTGCTTCAAGTGCGGTTATAGGTAAAAAGAGCTGGTATGGGAGAACCTTTTGTATAACTGGAAATTGCTGAGAAACCCAATTTCGGGGTTGCTTTTTATGAAAAACCCACCCGCAGGATGGGTTTTATGAAATGCACAGAATTATATATTTCCACGTTAACTATTCCAAGATTCCCTTTAGATGTTCTGTATTTACAAAATTAATACAATAACTACCCCTCCGCACAAACTCAGATTTGGATTGTGATTCTCGTCGTCTTCTTCTTCTTCTTCTTCTTCACGAGAGATCTAAATTCCATTGCTCTCATCTTCAGCAGAGATCGTAAAGATCGTTCGTAGTTCACCGTACTTTTTTTTAGTCGAACTTCGATCATCGCTCATCTTCTTCTTCTTCTTCTTCTTATTTTTCGACAATTAGGTCAATTATGGAGAGAAGATCTTCTTTTCCATAGGAGTTAGCATCGTTTTGAAAGAAGAACGAAAACTCTTGAATCTTTATTCATGTCAAATTTCTTTCCACAAAATAAAAAAATAAAAAATTAGGTTTCTGTCAACTGTTCTCCGTCGATATAACACGAAGAATAGTCATTCTCCTGCAGTTTAACAAGGAGAATAGCATTCTCCGTGTTACTAACAAGGAGAATGGTATTCTCCGTTTCTAACACAGAGAATGGCATTCTCCTGTGTTTTAATATTTGAATGATCATTCTCCGTGTCATTTAGCACGGAGAATGGCCATTCTCCGTGTAATTTAGCACGGAGAATGGGCGTTCTCCGTGTTAAATGACACGAAGAATGGTCATTCTCCTACGTTTTAACACTGGGAATGGCCATTCTCCGTGTAAATTAACACGAGAATTCCATTCTTCGTGTTAAATTAACACAGAGAATGGCCATTCTCCGTGTCATTCTCCTGCGTTTTAACACTGGAATAACCATTCTCTGTCTTAAATTACACGGAGAATGGCCATTCTCCGTGTAAATTAAGACGGAGAATGGCCATTCTCCATGTAATTTAACACGGAGAATGGTCATTCTCCTGTAAATTAAGACGGAGAATGCCATTCTCCGTGTTACTAACACGGAGAATGGTCATTCTCCTGCATTTTATGGTCAGTTGAAACTTTGGAGGGCCATAACTTTTGACTGGGAGGTCGAAACGAGATCCGGTTTGTCGCAAATGAGCGTATCTTCGAGGAGCCTGAGATTGACAGCTTCTCCGTTAGTCGGCCTTCCGAAATTTTAGAATTGCAAAAATGATGTTTGGACCTCCGTTTTAGCACTTTTGTCGTTTGTCTCGGTCTTTCCGAAATTTTCCGACGAGTTTTTGAAGATTTTTGAGGAGAAAACCTAGATTCGAAAGTGAGCAGCGTATGGAAGAAGATGAAGTATCGAAACTTTTTGTTTAAGATTAATTTCTTGGGTGTTTTCAATAAATTAGAAGGAAGGGCAAAAAGGTCATTCAGAACCCTCTTTATATATTTTTTGCTAATTCTGGGCACGCGATGAAATGTTATTGCGCGGTGGGTTTTTCATAAAACTTTTTTCGTTTTTTGGGCATTTCATAAATTTTCCCTTAGTATAAGGTTCCAAATGGTAAATAGAGGTAAAATTAGACCAATAATCTTGTAATAATGTGTTCTATTTTTAAAAAGAAAAAGTCGTCTTCTCCCCCCTAAACAAGAACCGGTCCCATCACTCCAAATTTAACGTGGTAGTTTCCCGAAGTTCGTATAATGAAAAGAAAATTTTATCTCACGGACCAAGATGGTAACCTTCCGGGAGATGGAAAAAGAAGGTAGATATAAGTGAAAAGGTACAGTCTTTCAGCGCTTTATGAAAAAAAATGTCAAATGAAAAAGCTCGTCGTACGAAGGTTTAATAAAGCACTGTAGATGTATTGCTGTTTACACAGTGCTTAGATGGTTAGACTATTCACTGAGGCTTAAGCCCATCCTACGAGATGTTTTTTGGATTTGCAAAATCCAAATGATATATTGTTGAACTTACATAAAAGGCACACTGTTGCAAAACTCATCTTACAGAACTTCCAGAGAGGTAAGAACAATCTGAGGGAGACTTAATTTTAGGGATATTAATCTTCGAGTCTCGAATAAGTTAAGATATTTGTGTTTGGGTCTCCATAATAGATATGATTAGCATTTGGGTCTTGGACTAATGGTTGACTGTCAAAACGTAACTAAAAAAATGAAAAAAGAAGAAAAGAACGGGAAAAAATGAAAAAAAAGAAAAACAAAACAAAAAACAAAACAAAAAAAAGAGAAAAAAAAAGAATAAAAGATCGGAAAAAGGAAAAAAAATGACGGGAATAAATCTTTTGTGGGAATAAATTTGCCAAGGTATTCGTAATTTCCGGAAATAAATTTGCTCGGGAATAGCGAGACCTAAAGTCTAAATATTCCGAGCAAATTTATGATGGCAAACCTATTCCATGTTTGGTTTAGGTCAAAAAATTATCTCGAAAATTATGAATACCCGAATAAATAATTACCAACAAAACGTGGAAATCCTATACCTTAGGAACATGTGGGTATATTTTTTTTGTTTTTTGTTTTCTTTATTTCACCTTTTTCGTTTTTTAGATTTTTTTTCAGATTTCTTTGGTTTTAGTATTTTTAGTTTTTTATCCTTTTTTCTATTTTTTGTTTTATTTCATCATTTTTTCTCCTTTTTCCCTTTTTCGTTTTGTTCTTTTTTTTCTCTCTTTTTTTGGTTTTTCATTCATTTTCTTCTTTTTATTCGTTTTTTTCATTTTATCTTTCATTTTTTCCCTTTTTTTAAAATTGTTTAGTTGGGTTTTAACCGTCAACCGTTAGTCCAAGACCCAAACACTAATTATCTCTATATGTCTATTATGGAGACCCAAACACAAATATCCTAACTTACTCGAACCCAAAGTCTAAATATCCCCTTAATTTTATAAGGGAAATTAGATTCAGAACAGAGGGCCTTGAATGGAATATGTTTTATGATGATATGAAGGTTTAACCAAATGATAGTCAAATCTACAGCCGAACACCTTAAGTACTAGACTGGGAGAACATGGTGCTCACATCATCAATGTAAACTATTCTCAGTGTCCTCATAGTATTAGTATCAATATCATTAAATTCCAAGAAGAAAACACATTTATTTCTATTTAGTTTTATGCAACAAGATAACCTTTGAATCAAACACCAGTACAAATTCGATGGAAAATATCTCTCATTAGTATCATACAGTACAACAAAATTGCTTGTTCACTAATCATGTGATAAAAGGTGAAATCTGTAGTAATTGAACAAGAAAAGAAAAGTAGGGCATATAATGATGCTACTTACTGACGCAATATTGCTCGCAAGGAAGAAGCTATATCAACAATATCAGACCACAAAGGAACTCCATGAGACAAGGACTTTGAATTGAATCCTGTATTTGTTTGCTCCATGAAACTACAACCATACTCATTCATTCTTTTTATACCAGAATGAGATTTGACTAGATTCTGTCCTTTAGATTTGTTAGCAGTGCCTTGACCAGGTGGTCTGCATATTTCAATGTGATCTGCTGCAGATTTATTATATTTCATGCTAAGCAATGATTCATAAACACTCTCAGTCTCTGTCAAATTATGCACCTGGAGAAAAATATCTGATTAGGAACAATCAGGTCAATATAAAGATATGACATGTAAACAAAAATAACAATATTAATTTCATGCATTAGCACACTTTCGTTTGGTTGAGAATACCAAACATTTGCCACAACCATAAGAAGCAAGACTTAGAAAGAAGGAAGCCTTGACAGAGGTTAAAGACTGAAAGTAAACTGCTGATATTGCTTAACTTATTGCTAATGCAACTTAAGCTAACAAAACTGCATTCTAGTCAAAAAGTGCTAACAAAACTGTGAAGCATATTGCTTAAAGGGGAACATAGCTTGTACCACTATTTTATTATTGAGCTTCTATATATTATTATTATTTATTTGGCGTGCTAATAAGCAATAAAGGCAAAAGGGTGGCTGATGCAGGACATAATGCCACGGCTCCAAGATATCATCATTAGTGAAGATGATCATACATTTGCACCCAAAATTATACTAAGGTAATCACTAATATTGAATTTATTGGCCAGGTGATGCAACGATGGAAAGTTACTTTCTCAAACCCTAAAATATATCATACAAATCAAAGTGATAATGAATGAAATACAGAAACTAGAAATAGCAAAGAGTTATTCTCTAATCTATAAATAAGAAAATCATACAATACAAGGATTGAGGTACAAATAAAATTCCAAGTTTAACAAATGAATATGAATATAAATATGAACAATAATCCTAGGAACCTGTGAACTGCGAAGCACAATCCACCTATACTATGAAATTGCGGTTCTCTTGGATCCACTATCCAAGGATCCGAGATATCCCTACAACCCCTATAGATCGAAAGAACAAAAACAAAACTGGCAACTCTAACCGTCACAATAAATACAATAAAGCACTCACCGAAACCCGAAAGGGATGCCGAATCAACGACCGTTGCCGATGCCTTCTTCTTTGTCTCTCAATCCCGTAGTAGACCGAGCTCCCAGGAATTGTCGTTGCCGAACTCTCTTAGTTGATGCTCCTAAGTTTAGCTATACTTGTGCTTGTTAAGATCTTGTGCGCATATATATATATATATATATATATATATATATTATTTTTTTTTGAAGCAATGGTTAATTGTGGTGAACTCGCCTCCACTGGGGCTCGAACTTCCGACCACTTGGGCCGCATGCATCCTCTTAACCACACTAGGCTAGAGGTCATTTGCACGCATATATATATATATATATATATATATATATATATATATATATATATATATATATTGGAACAAGGTAAATTGTTTCTGGAATCGTTCCTACTGGGATTCGAACTCCTGACCACTCGGGCCGCATGCATCTCTCTTAACCACTAGGCTAGAGGTCATTTGCTATATATATATATATATATATATATATATATATATATATATAATATAATATAATATAATAATAATATAATAATAATATAATCTAATGGGAGCGGGCGAATCAGCGGGCGATCTAGGGTTTCCGCGGGCGAACCAGCAGGGGTCCCCTCCGTGGGACCTCGGAGCCAAGGTCGGGAGCGGGTCAGGCGACGGCCTGGCCGGGGCCACCTCGGCGGGCAGAGGCCAGGTCGGGGATGGCGCGGGCGACGCGGGAGGCGCGGGCGACGCTGGCGACGCTGCAGGAGGAGGCGGCGTGCACCGGAAAGCAGGCGCCGGAGGCAGCGACAGCGGAGAGGGGGCTAACCAGGCGGCGGGTGGGCTAGCCTTTGGCGGCCCGCCTGGAAGCGGCGCGGGCGGCTCCGCTGCGAAGGTGGCCAGTGGCGAACGCGACGGTGGCCTCCGTAACGACGGACCCAGCAGCGGTGGCGGGACGGCGAGACGTTACGTGGCCCAAGGAGGTGGACTGGCCCCGGGCGGATTCTCTGGAACTCGAATCTTCCAACCTGGTTCTGGATCTCAACCTCAAGACGGACAGATGGATGGAGCTCGAAGTGTTGGGATGGGGACTTGATATTGATGTCGAAAGCAGCTGATTGCTATCGTTTTCACGAACAAAGGTGGCTTTCGGTTCTTATTGGGAGCGGTATACGGCCACAACAACAGGAGGCGTCGGGAGGCCTTATGGAGTGATATTACTAGAGTGTCTACCGCTGCTGCTTTCTCTCACCTCCCTCTTCTTCTGATGGGTGATTTCAATGCTATTCTGCACAGAGGGGAGAAGATGGGTGGCAGACCGGTTCCAGATCCGATCTTGCATGATTTTCAGAGTTGCCTCCTCTAGTCGGACCTTCAGAGTCTATCTCGCTCGGGGTATATCTGGACCTGGCATAACAAAGCAGTCAGGAACAGGGTTGCTTGTCAGTTGGATAGGACCCTGGGCAACGGGGAGTGGTTCCGCCGGTTTCCTCATTCTATGGCTGAGGGGTTAGCCGCTGGGACGAGTGATCATTCTCCTATCAGGGTTAGATTCACTTCCAGCCCCTCGGTGCGGCCTCGTCCCTTCCAGTACAACAACAACTGGTTTCTCTTAGAGGGTTACTCAGAGACGATTACGGAGGGTGTTGCTCATTAGGTTGTGGGGACCGCTCAGTATCAGATGGTACACCGACTCAAGTACATGAAGAAGGCGCCATGGACTTGGGTGAAGAGTTTGCCCAAGTCCTCTCTGGAAGATAAGGAGGCGGAACTTCAGGCCATTCAACATTCCATGTAATCTGACTTGTTAAATGGGGAACTTGCGGCTAGAGAGAAGGAGCTGATTGGGGGAAGTCAATACTCTGCGGCTTCAGAAGGAGATTAGGGTGGCTCAGCGCGCTAAATGTTCCTGACTTAAGAATGGTGACCGATGTACCAAGTTCTTCTATGATGCCATTCGCACCAGACAGCATCGGAACACCATCTCTTAGCTCCTTGATACCGAGGACAATCTGATCGGAGAGCCTTCTAAGATCTCTGTAGAGGCGGTCAGGTACTACTCTGAGTTATACTTTCAGACTGACTATCCTTCTGTGTTCCCAGATGTAGTCACGAAGAGATTGGTGACTCCATATGGGAATAACCTCCTGCTTGTCCGTCACTGTGGAGGTGGAGACCATTATCAAGAAAGCAAACCCCAATAAAGCTTCAGGCCCGGATGGATTCAGCAGTGGGTTCTACAAACGTCACTGAGATATTTTGAAGGTCTCGGTTCTCGAGGCGGTCCAGGAGTTCTTCTCTGAGGGGAAGCTGCTGAAGGAGTTGAACCACACTTTCTTGACTCTGGTACCAAAGAAGGAGGGGGCGACCTCGCTGGCGGACTTTAGGCCGATTGCGTGCTGTAATTATCTTTATAAAATAATTACGCACCTCATGTACCAGCGCATGGAGGGGATCATGCAGGACCTTGTCTCTCCGAACCAGACGGCGTTCATCAAGGGGCAATCTATAGCTGAGCATAGCCTTCTAGCTCATGAGATGGTGAGGGGTTTCAACAAACCTGGTGGAGAGAAGGCATGTGTAAAGCTGGATCTGAAGAAGGCCTACGACATGGTGAACAGGGAGTTCTTATGCCACCTTCTGTCTGCTATGGGGTTTGATGATCGTTGGGTTGCGTTGATTCGGGAATGAATATCGTCTCCCACCTTCTCGGTCCTTATCCAGGGTATTTCGCATGGGTTCTTCAAAAGCAACCGTGGACTCCGACAAGGTGACCCCCTATCACCTTACCTGTTCACGCTTGTCATGGAGTACTTTACATGCTTGATGGATAGGGCGGTCCATTTTGGGAGGATTGTCCCGTTGTACAGGAGAGTCGAGCCTCCGTTACCCACCTCATCTATGCCGATAACCTACTGGTGTTCATACAGCCTTCGTTGGAGGGTATGAACACGATATCTGAGATTATGGGCGAGCTGGAATCACACTCGGGGCTTCAGATGAACAGAGAGAAGAGCAGGGTCTACTTCAGTTCACTCTGCCTTTAGAAGGATGAGCGCGCTGATGCAGTTGGCGTGGAGAGGAGTGAGCTCCCGGTGAAATACCTGAGAGTTCCTTTGACAGTCAACTATGCCCGAGACCAGGATTGCTATAGCCTGGTGGAGTATGCCCAGCAAAGAGTTGAAGGTTGGCAAGCTGCCGGATTATCATTTGGGGGGCGTATCGAGTTAGTCCGATCGGTTATCTCTGTCCTGGCCCAGTTCTGGCTGCAGACTATTTTGTTACCCGTGGCTACCATCAAGAAAGATGAAAGGATTTGTGTTGATTTCATCTGGAGGGGGGGCCTACATGCGATATCTTGGAAACAGCTCTGTCGGCCAAAGAAGGAGGGGGGTGTGGGTCTCCGTCCTCTGTTGGCTATCAGGGAAGCCTCGGTCCTGAAACTGCATGGCGGTTCATCAAAGGAGGATCCCTCTGGACGAAGTGGATGTAGTCTCGCTATGTGAGGAATTGCAACTTCTGGAGGAGTGTGATGGACAACAACCACTCTGTGACCTTCAAACAAATTCTGAGACACAGAACTGTTCTTCAATCGTCTGTCAGGAGGATCATGAGTGATGGGGCTGTTACTGATCTTTAGCTAGATCCTTAGATAGAGCACCAGTCTCTGGTGGACATTATGGGCGATCGAGCTCACAGGGAGGCGGGCAGAGGTCTGTCTTGTCAGCACAACATCAGGAATGGAACTTGGTGTCCGGAGTCCTACCGCCATGCTGAGAAGCTTGGTGAGATTATTCGCGGGGTCGAGATTGACCCTTCCCAGCCTGAGGATATATGGGTCAGGGACCCGCATGGTGTGACTGGAGGTACTATCTCGGGGAGTTCACCTTCCAGAGTGGCTACAACCTTCTGCGTAGTGCCAATCCCCCAATTGGTGACTATGACTTCATTTGGTGCAAGGATCTGGCCAGAAAAATGCAGCTATGTATGTATCACCTGCTCCTTGGTCATCTTTTGACCAGGGACAGACTCATCTCTTTGGGATCCAGGTCTCCAATCCGAAGTGTGCACTCTGTGATTTGGAGGAGGAATCGATGACCCATCTATTTTTTGACTGTGGAATTTCATGGTCTATATGGTCTGAGCAAAATCGTATGCTTGGCAGAGGTATCTCTGGCAGGTCGATTGGAGTAATTATCAACGGACATTTGAGATTGCAGAGGGCGAGACATGGTATGGTTCAAGACTGCAAGAATTCGGCTAGCTGCCGCTGTCTGGCATGTTTGGCGGGAGAAGAATCGACGCATATTCGAGGGACTTATCACCCCTCCGGTTGGTATCCTCCATAATTTGGAGTTTGATGTAAAAGAAATGGTGGACTGACGGGTGGGCGACTGTCTATATGTTGTATGAGTATTGACTGATTTTGGAATAAAATTTACCCTTTTTCCAATATATATATATATATATATATATATATATATATATATATATATATATATATATATATATATGAGTATTGACTGATTTTGGAATAAAATTTACCCTTTTTCTAATATATATATATATATATATATATATATATATATATATATATATATATATATATATATATATATATATATATAACCTATAATATTTTGGTCGATACCGACTTGGGGATGATGTGCTAATTTAATAATTCACTAAATTTACAAGATAATACATTATAAAAAAAAATTCATATATGTCACATGTAATATATAACTTAATAATCATATATGTACAAATACATAGAATTATTAGTTCGTAAAACGGGAAACTATGTAGAGTTTTACTTAGTTAAATGTTCATAAAATGGAATAATGTAGTACATTGAACAATGTACAATCTATTTTGATAAATATAAGTAGATTTACAAATTTGCTTGGTTAAACAAATACATAGAATTGTTACTTCGTAGAACAAGTAACTAAATACAATGTATAATATTTTAAAAAAATAAAGAATACATAGATAAATTAACGAGTTATTAATTAATAGATAATTTAATATTCGGACATTAACAGATTTTCCTTGTCCCAAGGCCTATAATTTACAAAGGTTTATATATATCAACGTAGTCAAAAGCGCAAGACGCACTCAAGGGGGTCCATATCGTCCGAGGTGCAAGGCGAAGAGAAGAACAAAATAAAAAATAAAAAATATATACATAAATAAATATATTACTAATGTAAGAAACTAAACCAAATAACATATTAAAATCAAAAAAACATGTTACTAAAAACATAACCAAGTGAACTAGAGAGTAGTAGTCAACAGAACTAACAAGAAGTTTTGTTATCTAACAAGAAGTAACAAAATGAAAGGAACACAACTGTAAAATAAAAGCAGAACCAATAGAACAATCATTCATCTTCATCAAACTCCATTAAACCTTCATCATCATATCACCATCAATCTCATTTTTTTCCACATGAGCCCATAGAGCTAACATAAAGAACAAATACAGAAAGTGTGCATTTACTTGTTGGCGTCTTGCTGCGAGGCAAGCATGGAGAAAGGCACCTCTACCTCACCTAGTGAGGTGCAACACGCACTATATATACACACACACACTAATATATATACACGCACTATATATACCTCACCTAGTGTGTGTATATATATATACCTGACGACTTAACCTTATTTCTGAAACCTACGAGATCTGGTTTTTGAGTGGTCTTTGATATTATGTCTTCCTTTGAGCGGTTGTTGGGCTTGAGTCTCAATAAGGAGAAGAGGAAGGTTTACTTCAATAGATTATGTCAGGCTAAGGACGAGAAGGTTGCTATATTGGATATTAGCCAGGGTGTTCATCCGGTTAAATATCTTAGTGTTCCTCTCTCCTGTAATTATTCTACCAACTTGGAGCGTCAAAGCTTGGTGGAATTTATCCAGCGGCGTGTTGAAGTGTGGCAGACGCAGTCTCACTTTCGGAGACAGGATTGAACTGGTTCGATATGTGAGTAGAGTTGTATTAATGTACTCAGTTCTCTTACCAGTTGCTACCATCCAGAAGATCGAGAAGATATGTTCCAATTTCATATGACGGGGAGGCATACATGCGATATCTTGAGAGGCACTTCTGACTCTGAGAAAGGTTGATAGTACGAGGTTGGCTTGAAAATTCGTTCAGGGAGACGTTGTGGGCGATCTGGATGAGGAACCGAGTTATTAAATTACGAGGTTGGCTTGAAAATTTGATTTTTAGAACCAAGTTATTAAATTAACTTAAAAAACCTTAATTCTACATAAATAAAAATTACATCATTGTGGCCCGGCCTGTTATATATTCTAAACCCATGAATGGGCTGGCCCACTCGGTAAATTATAACTATTTTCTTAGAATTTAAATTTATTTGGGCTTCGGCCCAATCCTGTGCATGCTGCTACTATCCCTAATTAATATGGTTTGGCCTGAGTTTTTATCGCAATCCAATGAATCTATAGTTGGCTTTTAGCCCAGTATGAAGAATCTACAATGGGCTTTGGCCCAAAGCCCCTCACTAGAAAAATCCCAAAAACCCAATGTTCTTTATTGGGCTCGGCCCACAAACATATATGTATTGTTCATATAACTCTCCCAATGGGCTCAGCCCAACTTTGAATAACTATACCAACCTAAAAATCATAGGATCATACCTTCAGTTAGTACCCAATACTGACACGATGTCAACTTATTTGGAGACAGGAATCTTTGTCTGCGCAAAGATTGATCGAATATGAACTTCAACCTCGAGTCGCCCTTTGGACATGAATGCCCATTCTGTTTGGATATTCGACTCGGTGCTACTCTAATCTTGAACATAGAAGCTCAAAAGATCGACCAGCGCACTAGGATCTAAAAAAAGATCAGATAAAGCTCTCACCTCGGATCATTGATGCTTAGAAGCGTTCTCTTAAGGTCAAAAGCCCTAGGACGATGTTGGATCACTTTCGATAGTTCAAAAAGAAGAGAAACTCTAATGAGCATTTTATCAAAACAATAGATGTTATTAGAAAGTGACATTGAATCGAAACTCACTAGGTTTCAAATTCGTCCAGGATCAAAGGTGATGAGGTCCTAGAGCTCTGCTTTGTTCTTCGAGGGCTCGTTCCTAAAGAATACCGTTACTCAGAGCTATCAAGATCAAGATCCAAATAGAGTTGATGAATAAGCAAGGACTGGTGATCATATATACTCACCTCACCAAAGGTGATCGACGACTTCAACTTGATCCCTGAAAGCTGCCCTTTGTTCGAGCTTCGCCGTCAGTTGGGACCCTCCTTCATCGTCAAGGTGTATGTCGATGACTCTACATCGAATCCAACAATCGATCCATGATAAAATCCACATAAAGCAGACTGAAGAATTCATCTAAAGAAATACTCACCGATCAATCGCCCAATGACGCTTGGTGGAGCATCATCGGAAATGGTACTATTGGTTCCATCGACGACATGGAAGAATGATGATCCACTAGATCGAGGAGCTTATATGATACTAGATCTAGCTTGATTGCTGGTAACACTCAGTAACGCACGACGATGCGAACACTCAGGCAAGCTTTGACCTTCATCTCCTTGAGGTAGAAGACGAGAAGAAGGTTACACTGTACCGCTTCTTGGAACAAGCGAGTGGGAATTTTAGCGGGGAATGGATTCGAACTTATTTTTATGAGATAATGGAAAATTGTGCTTTATATAGAGTTTGGGGAATTAATTTCCTAATTGAAAATTAAATTGTTAATTTGCAAAAAGTAATTAAGCACATGTTTTATTCAACAATTAGTTAAAAGTAAGTTAGAAAATTGGTTAGGGTGGTTAGTTAGTTAGTTAGTTAGAACCTTCTAGTTCCTACTTAACCATGTACTTCATTAGTTACTTATTAGCTAGTTACCAATTAGCCCCTGATAGGTGCCCTTCTATAACCCATAATTAGCTAATTAATTATGAAGGCTAGAAAATATTTAATTATTTCGGAATATTGCAAATAATATTCTAGCTAGAAAAAATTTATTCTGGAAAGTAGGGGTTACACCTGGTAGTCCTAGGACAGAGTGTTATTTATAAAACTTTACGTGGTAACAAATTTTTATCAAATAGAATATTTATGTGATGAACATCACCCATGTCTCGAAGCACAAATACATAATAATTTAGTTAATACACGTAGAAAGTGACATATAGTTCATACAAGTCATCAATATAAACGTTCATTCCGTTTCTTTGGTGGATGGACAATTGTTTCGGCAGTACGCGATCGAAGTGATCATCTACCCGGAAAGGTCGTCGGTAACTCTGTTATGTTTAGCGATACTTCCCTTGTACGTTGCGCTCCGACGTTGTCGGGAGCTTCCTTTGCTTTCCTTAAAACGACTTTTGCAACTGCAACAAAAAAGTGACATTCATTCAATATATAGAAATGAACATAGGCAAAAAAGTTAAGGACCACCTAAATTCATTCAATATATAGAAAATTTTCGGTATTACAACTGCCAGAATTTTGGGTGTTCTAACTACAGTCAGGACTGCCAGAATCCGGACAGTCCTTTATCATCTTCAACCCGACTATGACGAATTCTAAAGCTTCAAACCTCTATAATTGTGTTCAAAACCACAAATAATGGTGTTCGAAAGATATAAATCCAAACATACATTAATTGGCATCTAAAAAAATCATTAATTTGTTGAATTCAATTTTATTTGGAAAAACCTAGAAAACATACTTTAATGAAGAGAGGATTATTTACCTTGTCATTTTCGATTAGGTTTGCAAGAGAAAAATGTTATAAGAGGAAGATGTTGCATGAGAAAGTTGTGAGAGAGGAAGAGGAAGAGATTATAGGAGTTGGGTGTTTGAATTCGTGTGTTGTCCCCCTAACAAATGATATGAAATCTCCTAACACTTTTACAACTTAAGAGTGAGAGTGATGCTTCCTAATATTTTTATAACTTAAAGGGTGATGCTCTCTATCATGTTATAGCCCATATCATTTTTGGTGGTGCTCTTAGTAAATTTTTTTATTGTTTGTCTTGCCAAATCACCTTGTCCATTTCCAATTATCGTGTCCTTTTTTCTTCATTAGTTTCAATCTTTGACCTCTTCTTGAAACATGCTGGTGATATCCAATCTAAAAGGCTGCTGTTTGCATTATTGGATTTGACAACCATGAATCAAATCATATAGAAGTCTCTCTCCTATTATCGTTAGTTTGATTTTCATTTGATTTAATAAATGTTCGATTTCAAATGTCAACTATCACAAGCGATTATTGCTTTTAGCCATTTTTGTATGGTTCAAATCATTTTGTCTAGTATTTGAGCAAAAAAAATGCAAACTGGTCGAGCATAATTGAAAAGATTCTATTCTTAAGTTGTGCTACAAGTAGACCTGTCAAGTGGGCCGGGCCGGGCCGGCCCGGCACGAAAATTGGGTGGGCCGGGCCGGGCCGGGCCCGGGCCTTTTGGGCCCATGAATTGTAGTGGGCCGGGCCGGGCCGGGCCAAGGGTTTGAAAATCTCGGCCCAGCCCGACACGTGACCCATGGCACAATGGGCTTCGGGTCGGGCCGGGCCGGGCTGGGCCGTGCCGGGCTTGATTGGCACGTGAAATTTGGACATTCAATTTTGTTTTTCTTCTCAAAATTTTTCATATTAATTACAATTATTTTTTAAACACAAAAGATTGAACATCCAACATGTTTTCATATATTCTTTTCAACACTCACATATATTTACGTAGATTAACATACCATAATAGCATGATTAAGTTTTCTAAATATTAATAACAACCATTTTTTGATATAGAAACTACTTAGATTCTTATTTATTTGGGTGGGCCGTGCCGGGCCGGACTTCGGGCCGTGCCGTGCCGTGCTTGGGCTTCGGGCTGGGCCGGGCCGGGCCTATGTTATGGGCCGATATATGTGGCCCGGCACGACCCAATATATGGGGCCGGGCCGGCCCGGCACATGTGCCAAATTTTCGGGCCGGGCTCGTGCCGGACTAGGCCGGCCCGGCCCAATTGACAGGTCTAGCTACAAGTCAAAGAGGACCAAAGATGCAAAAAAGAATAAAACACCTATTTCAATCAAGAACCAAATTTGTAAAAGGACTAGCGAACCCCCTCTCTAAAAAAATTAGAAACCACCCAATACTAGAATATATTTAAAATTAAAATTATGTTTAAACTAACTACATAATATTATCTAATTAAACACATATCCATAATTTAAAAATAATCATAACAAATCCTATTAAAATATATTAAAATTAAACTTAAAATATTCTAATATAATTTAAATTGGGAAAATTTATGAAATGTCCAAAAAACGAAAAAGTTTTATGAAAAATCCACCGCGCAATAACATTTCATCGCGTGCCCAGAATTAGCAAAAAAAATATAAAGAGGGTTCCGAATGACCTTTTTGCCCTTCTAATTTATTGAAAACACCCACGAAACTACTCTTAAAAAAATGTTTTGATACTTCATTTCTTCCATACACTGCTCACTTTTGAATCTAGGTTTTCTCCTCAAAAATTTTCAAAAACTCGTCGAAAAATTTCGGAAAGACCGAGACAAACGGCAAAAGTGTTAAAACGGAGGTCCAAACATCATTTTTTGTGATTATAAAGTTTTGGAAACGGTGAATCCGTTTATCTCAGGCTCCTCGAAGATACGCTCATTTTGCGACAAACCGGAGCTCGTTTCGACCTCCAAGTCAAAAGTTATGGCCCTCCAAAGTTTCAACTGGCCATAAAAATGCAGGAGAATGATCATTCTCCGTGTTAGAACACGAAAAATGTTAATTTCGCATGAGGGTGGTCATTCTCCGTGTTAGTAACACGGAGAATGACATTCTCCGTCTTAATTTACACGGAGAATGGACATTCTCTGTGTTAGTAACACGGAGAATGGCATTCTCCGCCTTAATTTACACGGATAATGGCCATTCTCCGTGCTAAATTACACGGAGAATTGCCATTCTCCGTCTTAATTTACACGGAGAATGGCCATTCCAGTGTTAAAACGCAGGAGAATGGCCATTCTTCGTGTTAATTTACACGGAGAATGGCCATTCCCAGAATGACCATTCTCCGTGCTAAATTACACGGAGAATGGTTATTCAAATGTAAAAACACAGGAGAATGACCATTCTTCGTGTTAGAAACACGGAGAATGCCATTTTTCGTGTTAGTAACACGGAGAATGGCATTCTCCGTGTTAATTTACACGGAGAATGACATTCTCCTTGTTAAAATGCAGGAGGATGACTATTCTTCGTGTTATATCGACCGAGAACAGTTGATAGAAACCTAATTTTTTATTTTTTTGTTTTGTGGAAAAAATTCGACATGAATAAAGATTCAAGAGTTTTCGTTCTTCTTTCAAAAAGATGCTAACTCTTATGGAAAAGAAGAAGAAGATCTTCTCTCCATAATTGACCTAATTGTCGGAAAAGAAGAAGAAGAAGATGATGAGCGATGATCGGAGTTCGACTGAAAAAAAAGCACGGTGAACTACGAACGATCTTTGCGATCTCTGTTGAAGATGAGAGCAATGGAATTCAGATCTCTCGTGAAGAAGAAGAAGACGACGAGAATTGCAATCCAAATCTGAGTTTGTGCGGAGGGGTAGTTATGGTATTAATTTTGTAAATACAAAGCATCTAAAGGGAATATTGGAATACTTAACGTGGAAATATATAATTCTTGGCATTTCATAAAACTATCTTGCGGGTGGGTTTTTCATAAAAATCAACCCCGAAATTGGGTTTCTCAGCAATTTCCAAATTTAAATTTTTATATACTTTATTAATACTATCATTGATTTTTTTATACGTGCAACACACGTGAAGGTAACTAGTATATATAATTGGTTTGGGTGTACATGTAGGATTTGATCTTGAACCTATGGACTCAAATTATATATTTTGTCTTTCAAATTGTAAGTTCATATTTTTTACCAAACTATTTGACAGCAATAGAACCTCGATGATTTAATACCTGATAAATTATTAACCTTCACTTAAATAATATTTCTGGCCGGTTTCAATTTGTGAGTAATATGCTAAATTAATAATCCGATGAATTTTAAGATAACACATTTTTACCGGAGCTCCGCAGAAGCTATGTTTTTTTTATTGGCTCGTCTTAATCACATATCCATATCACGAATGTGCACAAGGCAAAACCCCACCTTGATGGCATTTTGAGAGATTCTAGACAATACTTATGTATTAATTCTTAACACAGAAGTAGCTTTTTTGTGCAAGCCTATTATCTTCGATTTCTTGATAACTTAATACACTAATGCATTAAATAAATACATAGAATTGTTAATTTGTAAAAAAAAAAAAAAAACTATGTAGAGTTTTGCTTAACTAAATATTGATAAAATGGAATAGTGTAGTACATTGTGTAATATACAATCTATTTTTGAGAAATCTAAATTGATTTATAAATTCTACTTGATTAAACAAATACGAAAAATTGTTAGTTCGTGAAACAAAATAAAATGTATAATATTTAAGAATAAAACTTACCTTGATAAATTATTAAATAATCGATAAATTAATAAATAATTATTAATTGATAAACTAATAAATTAATCAATTATTTTAATATGCGCTAAATTAATAGATTTTTCTTGGTCCATAGACTATTAATTTCTTGGTCCCAATGGTCAACGTAGAGAGATATAAGGTTGAGAGATGACTAGGTGATAGCCAATCGAGGATGGAACCACAACAAATAAATAAATAAACAAGAAAAATAATTAAACCAAGATTCTGATGATTTTGAACTCTTTTTTTTTTTATCTATCAAGTAGCCAAATAATGAAGATTGAGTGGTCAAAACATTAAGCTGAAGAGATCAATATCCTAGCACATGTAAATATAAATAGTCCAATAACTAGGATGCAGAGCCGGTCCGGAGGTTTAGGTTGTCCTATCCTGAAACTAATTTTGGTTGCTCTTTAACCCTTTGGTGGGGTTATGCTGAACCTAAGGGGTTGCCCTAGCAGAGAAGGATTGCCCTAGCAGAGGGGGGTTGCCCCAAGCCCCAAGGCTTGTCCGGCTTACTCCAGGGCCGGCCCTGCTAGGATGCAATCAAAGTGCTGAAAAATCAATATATAGCAATTTCTAGTGGATTTTAGACAATTCTAGACCAGTTCATCTACACACATTGATATTAATTTTTCCAAGGTTTTAAGCCTTGACATTTGGCTTGTGCTAACTGTGAAGGAGCTCACTAGGGCTAAAACCTATCCCTGGAGGCTTGGGAGTAGGCACGCTTCAGTGCTAAGCTGATTGGAGTGTGTGCAACAATCTCCTTCTCTATCATAAGAAAAATGTGTTAGACTGACCTACTCAACCAGAATTACTCTTAGGGGGTGTTTGGTACGCGGAATACTACAAAAAATAGAAATTCTATATTTCCGGAAATCAAATTTCAAACAATTAAATTTTTTAAAAAATTACATTTCCACGTTTGGTGACTATATAAATATTTCCAGAAAAAACAAATGATAAAAAAAAAACTTAAAAAAAACCATAAACGATAAAAAAAATCAAAAACGGAAAAAAAAAAACCCGACCAAAATACAAAAAAACAAAAAGGCCAAAAAAGACCAAAACGACAAAAATGGAAAAAAAAAAGACAACCAAAAAACAAAAAAAATGATAAAAAAAAGCGACAAAAAAGACCAAAAAAATAACAAAAGCAAAAAAAATGACAGAAAACAACAAAAACGATAAAAAAGGGACCAAAAAATGATAAAAATAAAAAATGACAAAAAAGAAAGAAAAAACGACCAAAAAAGACAAAGACGACAAAAAAACACAAAAAAAACAAAAAGGGACAAAAAACAAAAATAAAAAATTACTAAAAAACGATAAAAACTACTAAAAAGACAAAAATACAAAAAACAAAAAAAAACAAAAAAACGACAAAAAACAACAAAAGACAATAAATAACGACAAAAACCGGTAAAAACGACAAAAAAGTGACAAACTATTAAAAAACGACAAAAAACAACAAAAAAAAAAACGACAAAAATCGGTAAAAAACAAAAAAGTGACAAAAAGTGACGAAAAATGACAAAAACAACAAAAAAACGACAAAAATTGACAAAAAGCAACAAAAATAACAAAAAAAAAGACAACAAACTACTAAAAGAGACTAAACCAACAAAAAACGACAAAAAGACAACAAAAAAAAAAAACGATAAAAATCGGTAAAAAAGTGTCAAAAAGACGAAAAAACGACAAAAAAGGACAAAAATTGACAAAAAGTAAAAAAACGACAAAAAACTACTAAAAACAACAAAAAAGAGCAAACCGACAAGAAACGACAAAAGACAAAAAAAGGACAAAAAACGACAAAAACTGGAAAAAATGACAAAAAAACGACAAAAAAAGACGAAAAGAGACGAAAAAACGACAAAAAATAACAAAAAAGAAAAAAGGACAAAAACGACAAAAAAAAGGACTAAAAACGACAAAAAGCGGTAAAAAGCAACAAAAAAGAAAAAAACGACAAAAAACAACAAAAAGGAAAAAAAGGACAAAAAGAGACAAAAACGACAAAAAATGACAAAAAGAAACAAAAAAGACAAAAAAAAAAAACAAAAAACTACTAAAAACAACAAAAAAATGACAAAAATGACAAAAAGAAAAAAAAGAACACAAAAAAACGATAAAAAAAAACGACAAAAAAGACAAAAAAAACGACAAAGCGACAAAAATAAAAAAAAATCGATAAAAAACGACAAAAAAAAAGACCAAAAAACAACAAAAACAACAAAAAAAACAAAACGACAAAAAACGATATGAAAACGAAAAAAGGGTCAAAAATGATCAAAAAAAGTTGAAAAAAGTTTAAACAAATTTTTTTTTTCCCGGACAAAAAAAGGGAGAGAATTCCCATATTTTATGGGTAAACTATTTATCCGGATATTTCTAATTCCTGGAAATAAATTTTTATAGTCCAAACATAGTAATAGATTTCCACCCTAAATTTTTCCGGGATTAAAAAAAAATACCGCGTACCAAACGCCCCCTTTAAGAAAATGTATGTCAATAGCCTGATCCATCAGACAACACAATCTTCAAATGATATCATAAACAACCTAAGAAAACATCAACTAGCAAGACTCTAGATCAGAAACATCAACTAAGGACTCTAGATCAGAACCTGAAGAACGTTAAACGAGCAAAAAAGGAGTTAAATAACTAAGTGTTGCCCGTCTTTCCACCAGCAAGAAACATTAAAGGAGCTTTTGATGTGATTTAGACGAAAGCAGATCTATTGGCCAGCTTTGGGCCCGTCGGTGACTGGATCCGATCTTTCGCAATAAAGGAAGATTCAAAAAATTACTGAGAAATACGAGAGTGAAAAAGGATGATAGTTTGCAGTAAGAGTCCAGTATACATCAATATAAGCAACTTTGATTACAATTCCACCATTAATGCATCCAGTTCTTCAACTCTGCTTGTCTGACAAAAACAATATTAGCATATTCATACTGAAGGTGTACAAAATGTTGGGGGTGATGGAATGTGATGGCCAAGATTGGGTTGGTTATGAAGACCTAACATATTTCTAGGTATAGAGAAGCTGACAGTACAATACAAGTTACACTACAACTCTTGCTCAGGCTCTCTGAAAGCAGCAAGTATAAAGACCAGCCATGCTGATGAAAGCGTCAACTTTTCTTGCTAAATATCATCTTCCCTCTACTACTTTCTGTGGGATCACATTGACACATTCACAAGTAGATGTTCAACTTGCACAACACTACTTTCACCTAATTTTCTAAGAAACAATAGTTTTCAGAACAGTTCTGTCTTCATTTGGGATTGTTGTTGCTCTTGTTGTGGAATAGTTCTCTCTCAGCTTTCAATCTAAACTTGGGCGATAAAAGGCTTGCAGCGCCAAGCACACACTTGCGGTATGAGAAATCTTCTGTTGTGCCATCCTTCCTTATTAGGAGGAAACATCTGGATTCTTGGTGCTGCAGGCTCCGTCCAATCTGTAAGACGGAAAATATTTAGCATTAGTAAGAGAGTAAAGATGAAAAATGCAGGCTTTCTCATTCTAACGAAATTTAAATTCCATGCTAATTATAGGACGCCATATAGACCGAACTTCCATTGCAGAAACTAGGGCAGTAGAGCTATCGTCCTTCTCCATCCAGGATAAGTTCAATTTATCATCTCTGGTGTCAATCTCCACTTCTCCATCGCGGCTTTCGCTTTATGACCACTAACAGCCTAGCAGCATGTTTTGAGTCCAAACTTTTGTCTATCACTGCTGTCTTACCACGATTGAGGTCTTTTTACCCCCTATATCCACAATTGAAGAAGACAATGATTGTGAATTGCTGCATTGGCTGCTAAGCAGACCTGTGCCTTTGGCATCCTATTATGTAAGTATGTATCTGGTTCTAGAAGTGGGCCTTCTGAGGGAAGCAAAAATTTGATGGAGATACAGTACATGACTCATAGCGAAATTATGCACATAACAGTGTGGCACAGAATTCAGATTGATATTTCCTAATAAGATTGCCACTAGTAATTACCTGCAAATTACATTTTTCCCATTTCTATCGAAGTAATTTAAATTGAAGTAGAAAAAAAATAGTTAGATAAACAAGTTCTCTAAAAAGCTATGCAACATACTATCTTTTGCATTACCTTTATTTCTTCAACTCCTACTCCTATCTTAGCATCTTTTTTTGGATGATACATCAAAGCCTTCATTACAATTGACTTGTCTGCTTCATCAAGATTACCATCCATTGGGTACCTATACATAAACGAGACTTCTTAATGAGTAATTCTGCATTTCTAGAGGTGTAAAGATCAAAATGTAAATAACAAGACATGATATTATTTGAAAGACAAAGAAGCATAAGCAATTGTTTGTTACAGAGAATGAAAAAATACCAAAAGTTCATGTTTCACTCCCAGCTCATGTTTTAGACTAGGATAAATATATGTAAGACAAAATAATGGATAATATTAAAAACTAATAATGATTCTCCAATTGACACTTGATCAGGTTGTCAGGAAGTACATCACTGCAGAATCTTCATCCTGTTTGTAATATAAAATAAATAATAATTTACGAAAAGTTAACGCTGAGATAATGTAGCATGTGGAAAATATATGAAAATATACTTGTAAGATGTATTTTACTATATTGCAAAAAAATTTATATTTCAAAACTAAGGCTCTTCACACTAAACATTCATGTGCGCTTAAACTATTACAATGAGCAATAATATGAAGAGTGTATTTCATGATAATTTTCTTTAGAGCACCATGCTTCAAGAGAAAATATCGTGATTCGTGAGAAATTTCTCCAGACATTACCTCTTTTCCTTTGACATCCAAACACAGGAAAGGAAAGACCTTCCTTTCCCAAGGCCCTTCCTGGAACCAAACATGTAGTTTGTTGTTTGTTTTGATGTTTAAGAATGCATCTTTAATGGTCCAACAACTATTCTAACTTAATGCAGATTCATAATGAACATGGAAAAAGTAAGGCATTTATTAACATCTAACTGTTGAACTTCAAATTCAAATTTTGGATTCATGGCTGCAACTGTTCCACTTCCTACCCCATACAAAAACTCGAACTTCAAACAACGCATAAAAAATTTCATGGGAAGTGACAAGTAATACATTGGAATTTGGATCACAAAATTTGCGATCCAAATCGTGTAACACAACTATACGGATCGCATACCACAATGATCCAAGTTGTAAGTGTTTACCGCATACCGGTATGCTCGCCCAGGAACGTGGTACAGTGGGTATTCTTGTGTACCATGTAACTATGAAATGTTTTAGTACAGTGGTGCATTTATTAACATCCAAGTGTTAAAATTCAATTTGAAGTTAGGATTCATGGCTGCAACTGTTCCACTTCCAACCCCATGAAAAAAAAATTGAAGTTCAAGAATTTCGTATAAAATAAAATAAAAAGTAAAAGAGGTATATGAAGGAAAATGTCGAAAAATAGTTAGTGGCACTCGGTTCAAGGCAAGATTAGTGGCAAAGGGCTTCGCGCAGAAGGAGGGAGTGGACTACAATGAGATCTTTTCTTCGGTGGTCAAGCACACTTCTATTCTTGGTTCAAGGCAAGATTAGAGCAACTCGATGTGAAGACGGCATTCTTGCTCGGCGATCTTGACGAAGAAATTTATATGAATCAACCGGAGGGCTTCAAGGTGGATGGCAAGAAAAATCATGTGTATTTGTTGAAAAAACCGTTGTATGGGTTGAAACAGTCGCCTCGACAATGGTACAAGTAGTTCGACACCTTCATGACACGGCATGATTTCACCCGAAATAAGTATAACTGTTGTGTTTACTTTCATAAACTTCGTGGTAGAGATTATATTTATCTATTGCTTTATGTTAATGATATGCTTATTGTCTCAAAAAACATGGTAGAGATAGATAAACTGAAATCTCAACTTAGCTCGAAGTTTGAGATGAAAGACTTGGGTGCAGCCAAGAAGATTTTGGGGATGGAGATTAAAAGGGATAGGGAGAAACGAAAATTGTCTGTCTCAGAAGTCGTACATTAAGAAGATCATTGCTTGTTTTGGTTTGGAAGATGCAAAGTCGTACATTAAGAAGATCATTGCTTGTTTTGGTTTGGAAGATGCAAAGTCTGTTTCTACTCCCTTGGCTGGCCACTTTAGGCTCTCGGCCAAGTTATCCCCTACTACAGATTAGGAGAATGAGCACATGGCTTGAGTTCCTTATGCGAGTGCAGTTGGCAGCTTAATGTATGCTATGTTGTGCACTCGACCAGACATTGCACAAGCCATAAGTGTAGTTAGTCGCTTTATGGCTAATCCAGAGAAGCACTGGGAGGCTGTGAAGTAGATATTCAGGTACTTGAAGGGCACCATTGATGTGGGATTATAATTTGGTGGAGACTTTAGTCAGGTTGGTGGATATGTAGATCCAGACTATGCTGGTGATCTGGTTAGGCGCAGGTCAACTACCGGATACAGTGTTCTAAAAATCGGCCTAGGCGGCCCCTAGGCGCTAGGCGGCCCCTGGCCGCACCGAAAACGCCCTAGACGGCCGGCTTAGGCGCTAGACGGGCCTAGGCGGCCCTAGGCGGCCCTAGGCGGGCCTAGGCGGCCCCTATTTTAAAATTTCAAAAAAAAATTCAAAAAAAAAAAATAAAACTTACCGGTGGTGGTGGTGTGGACTGGTGGTGGTGGTGCAGCTGCTGACGGCGGTGGTGGTGGTGGAGCCGGTGGTGGTGGTGGTGGAGCCGGTGGTGGATGCGGTGGTTCTGGCGGTGGAGGCGGTGGTGGTGGTGGTGGAGCCGGTGGTGGTGGTGGTGGTGGTGGAGCCGGTGGTGGATGCTGTGGTGGAGGCGGTGGAGGCGGTGGTGGTGGTGGTGGAGCCGGTGGTGGAGGCGGTGGAGGCGGTGGTGGAGCTGGTGGTGGTGGCGGTAGTGGAGCTGGTGGTGGTGGCGGAGGCGGTGGTGGTGGCGGTAGTGGAGCTGGTGGTGGTGGGAGAGGGAGGAGAGGAGAGAGGAGAGAGGGACCGGAGATGGAGAGGGAGAGGGAGAGGGAGAGGGAAAGGAAAGGGAAGGAAATGAAAGGAAAAAGGAAAGGAAAGGAAATAAAAGGAAAAAGGAACGGAAAGGAAATAAAAGCAAAGGAAAAAAAGAAAGAAAAAAAAATGAACTCCAACAGAGTTCGAACCTAGGACTGAGTCAACTCTAAACTTAAACCCACAAGCTAACCAACTTGTCATGTGTGAGTTATGTTAATATATGACATACATATATATATATGTTAGATCTATATACATTTATATTTAAAAAAAAAATTCAGTTCGGCGCCTAGGCGCCCTAGGCGCTAGGCGGGCCCTTGGCGCACCGTCCCCGCGTAGCGATTTTTACAACATTGACCGGATACGTGTTTTACGTGGTACACCAGTCAGTTGGAGGTCTATGTTGCAGGCTACGGTTGCCCTATCGACTACGGAAGCAGAGTATATGGCAGTGAGAGAAGGCCTATGGCTTCGTGGTTTGATTAATGACTTGGGGGTGAAGCATGATGTACTTGATGTACAATGTGATAGCATGAGTGCTATCTACTTGGCAAAGAATCAAGTCCACCATGCAAGGACCAAGCATATTGATGTTCGCTACTACTTCATACGGGATGTTGTAGAAGACGGTGATATTGCACTTGAAAATGTGCATACCAAGGACAACCCCGCTGATATGTTGACTAAGGTTGTTCTTGGAGCCAAGTTCCAACATTGCTTGGACTTGCTCCAAGTCCTACCAATTTCTTGCGAGCCCTTAGGGACGGAATTGACGAGTGGTTGATTTGGTGAAGCTGTGCGGTGGAGAAGTGTCGGCTCAATTTTGTGGCAAAATCTTGCCGACGTGAAGATATGAAGGAAATGTCCAAAAATAGGTCCATGACCTTTTTTGACCATATATATGGTAATTCTATATAAAATTGGATTTGACCATAGATATGGTAATCCTACATAAGATTTGATTTTAAGCCAGATTGAATTTTAAGCCTACATAGGATTAGATTTCTATGCTATATAAAGGGGTCTAGAGGTGCTCCTTGACATATCTCATTGTGCTCAATAATTGTTGAATAAGTTCAACACAAGAGAGCTAAAGTTGTTGAATAAGTTCAACACAAAAGTTTGAGAGATTTTTTTTCTTTATCTTTACAATAGAGAGTTTTTAAGAGTAAGGAGAGAAGTGTTGAGAGAGTCATTGTAATTCTTTTTCTTCTTTATAGTGGTACTGAATCACCCTAGTCCGTGGAAGTAGGCATCTTGGCCGAACCACGTAAATCATTGTCTTTGTGGTTGTCAATTTTCTCTAAGGTATTCTCCGATTTCTTGGGTTCATTTTCGCTGTGCCCCAACAGTAGATGAGCTATAAAGGCTAGTGGCATATCAAGAGCATCTGGCTGGTAAACATTTCACAGAAGTTCCAAAATGATATCATAAATAATGACTATACTAACGAAAATGGCAGAAACAAATAAGGGAATTCTGTATGCTAAAGATAGAAGCCTACAAGCTGAAGAAAGGATGATCGTGCAATCAAAAGAACTTCATCATCATACAAGTCCAATAGAAAGGGGTCATGCCTATGGAGCATATGAAACTCCATAAAGTATTTGACAAAGGTTTTTGTTGAGAATCAATAAGGGACTTTTAGTCCCACATCGGAATATGTAGTATGTAGAGGAGCTAGACTCCCTATAAGTAGTGAAGTAGTCCATCAATAAAAAATATCCAACCATTACTTTCTACATGGTATCAGAGCCATAACCCTCTCTCTCTTCACAAAAAAAACAAAATTTTTTCCCACCCGCCCCCCCCTCGCCGGCCTCCCGCTCCAGCAGCAACCCCACCCATCTCGCCACCCCCCCCGCCGACCTACACCGCAGCCACCCCCCTCCTTACCGACCCCCCCTCGCCGACCTACACCCGCCGCCAACCCCCCCCCCTCGCCGGCCTCCACCAGCAGCGTCCCCACCCCCCTCGCCGACCCCCCCCCCTCGCCGCCTACACCAGCAGCCACCACCACCCCCCCCCCCCCCGCCGCCCCCCCCCGCCCCCCCCACCAGCAACCCCCCCTTCCCAAACCCTAATCCTAGCCACCACAATGTCTAACCCTAGCCTTTCCTTCTCTTACAAACCCTAGCCGTCCTCTTTTTTCTCAAAAAAAAGGCGTATTTCGAAGACAGACGGCTGTCAAATGCTTTATTTGCACCAACTCTGTTCCTAGATTATGCCGTTTGGAACTAACAAATGCTTATTTTGTTATTCCTTTTTCACATCGGGATCTATACAGAGACTGATCATGTCTTCTCTGGTGTCCTGACGTGTTCACTTTACATGCGCGCGTCGGTGCTGGCCAAGTTAGTAGCGCATTCGTAAAGTCTCTGGCGTCGAAGAAGACGACGAAACCGACGAAGTTGGGTACGTTGCAGACTCCGAAGTTGCAGACTCCGACGTCGAAGACAACGAAGAAGACGACGAATAGGGTTCACAGTTGAAGAAGCCATGAATTCGATCAGTGGCAAACTGACGGCCGAAGAGATGAAGTCCTTGGTTGATGATATATTATCAAAGAGATTAACCGAGGCAACCCCACGTGTGATCCATACTGATGTGGATCCGTCACCTTACAAAATGGGGAAGCTGGAGAAGCTGGAGACGAAGTTGGAAGGAACGTCCAACTACTTAAAGTGGTCGCGGCAGGCGATGCGGACGCTGAAGGGACGTGACTTGGTTGGCTATGTCACTGGCCAAGCCAAGGCGCCTGCCGATCACTTCGCAAAGGAGTTTGCTGTTTGGGAGATTGTCAACAACGTAGTAGCTGGGTGGTTGACTGCCTCATTAACCGACCAGGTGTCGGACAATGTCGAGGCAATGGAGGCTGCTGCGGATATATGGCGGACTCTAAAAGATATGTACTCCGGCTCGGACAACCCTATGCGGGTCTTTCAACTGCAAGATGAACTCGATAGGATGGCCCAAGACGAACGTACCATCTCTGAGTACGCAGCCCTGTTGAAGAAGTACTGGTCTGATCTGGATCATTATGATCCTCTTGGGATGGAAGATGCACAAGTCGAACCGGCATTCGCAAAGTACTTTCAGACGTTCCTGGCTTATATTTCGCGGCAGCGTATGATGAAATTCCTGAAGGGACTACACCATGTGTTTGAGCAGAGACGGAATATCCTCCTATCCCAACCCACGCTTCCGACCTTGGAAGAAGCTATAGCCGTCATGACACAGGAAGAAGCTCGACTGAAGTTGATGCCCAACAAGGGCTCCTACCAGGGGGAGCAAGCCGCGGTTGAAAAGTCTGCCCTTGCTGCCTTCAATCAACCTCCATCTGCGGGTGGTGTCTGCCACAATGTGTGTGACTCCGGACATTACATCCGATTTTGTCCAAAACCCTTGCGAAATCAGTCTAATGATCGAGGACGGGGTCGTGGAGGCCGACGTGATAGTAGAGGAGGCTATGCTGGTATAAGGGGAGGACACAAAGCAAATCTGGCGGAGGAAGGGGGAGAGAATCAACTGGCTGAAATAACCCCGCTTGAGCGGGAGTTCCTTGAGAAGTTGCGAGGCACAAAGCTGGGTTCGGCCGACAGTCCTGGGACGTCTTCTACCTCGGGGGATCACATCACTTGCTTTGTCCAGACCAGCACCGGTAATCCTGCACGTGCTCTTGCATCTGTCCATCAGCCAGGATGGATTATGGACTCTGGGGCATCTCGCCATGTCACGGGATCCCGTGGTGCGTTTCAGAACTATACTCACCTACCATTGCCGGAGAGTATTCAGACCGCTGATGGTACATCCAGCCCTGTCATGGGTAAAGACACTGTCGCATGTACCCCTTCCATCACTCTAAACAATGTCTTACATCCTCCGTCTTTTCCTGTCAATCTTTTATCAATTAGTGCCATTATACTTGATCTTAACTGTACTGTTTTCTTTGACATTCCTACGGTGACTTTTCAGGAGAAGGGGACAGGACGACGACTTGGGACTGGCACATGGCATAAGGGGCTGTGGTATTTAGACAGGACTGGACTGGACACCGCATTGGCATCCTTGGTAGCAGACGCACAACCAGAAGCTTCCTGTCGCAGTGTTGAAGCCGACTTGCTACTCCACCACCAGCGTGTCGGTCATTCCTCTTTTAAAGTTATTAGTCGAATGTATCCGTCCTTATATCAAAGGGCTAATAAAGAGAAGTTGTTTTGTAATGCTTGTGAGTTGGAAAAATATACCAGAAGCGCGTATGTGAGCTCGGGGAATAGGAGTTCAGCTGCTTTTGACATGATACATTCGGACGTATGGGGCCCTTGTCCTACAACCGGAATTAACGGTTTTCGATGGTTCGTCACCTTTATTGACTGTTATACCCGCGTGACATGGGTCTACCTTATGAAGAATAAAAGTGATGTCCTTGAGGCCTTTCGGGACTTTCATCGCCGGGTGGAAACACAATATGGCGCTAAAATTAAGTGTTTCCGGTCTGACAATGGGACGGAGTATACTAATAAGAGGGTTGCTGAGTATTTTTTCACTCATGGAATACTACATCAAACTTCTTGTGCTTATACTCCGGCACAAAATGGTGTGGCTGAACGAAAGAACAGACACCTGCTGGAAGTCGCACGGACGATGATGCTGGCTATGAATGTCCCGAAACACTTATAGGGGCAGGCTATATTGACGGCCTCTTATCTCATCAACAGAATGCCATCTCAAGTATTGGACTGGAAGACACCGTTGGAGATGCTTACTGGGGCAACTACATACACTGTTCCACCGAAAATTTTTGGATGTGTGTGCTTTGTCCAAGATAATAGGCCAGACGTTGGCAAACTGGATCCTAGAGCAGTTAAATGTGTCTTTGTCGGTTACACGGCGACTCAGAAGGGATATGCCTGTTGGAGTCCAGTCGAGCGAAAGATGTTTGTAAGCATGGACGTTACATTCAGAGAACTCAAACCATACTATGGTTCAGATGACGGTTCAGCATTTGGTGACACACCTAACACAGATGGTGTTAGATGTGAGGGGAAGATAATAAGCCCAAATGTGGTCGTCGGATCGGTTCCGTGTCCGGTTGTAGAAAACTGGACGAAAGGGGGAGAGCACAGTGACTCAGATACAGAGAATGAAGAAGAAGATACATATGTTACGTAGGGGGAGTAGCAGACAAGGGAAAAGGAGCTCCAAGTCTACAGAAAGAGACAACAGAAGTCCAGTACTGTGCCTATGCCGTGCCCTGTGCCTACTGAACCAAGTCCCTCGTCTACTCCTGCTCCAACTCTTGAAGATGTTGCCCCGCACTGAATCACTCGGATTCTGAGGCGGATCTCTCCGACTCGGATGGTATGATCTCTCCACCACCTATTGCTCCCTTAAGGAGATCTTCTCGCATCAATACGGGTAAGGCTCCTGCTCGTTTCGATGATTACGAACATGACATTGCCAACTTCTTGTCTTATTCTAACATTTCTTCGAATTATCGAGCCTTCATTGCATCGTTAGACTCTACTTCGTTGCCCAAGTGTTGGCAGGAAGCAAACAAAGATCCAAGGTGGAAAGCTGCAATGATGGAAGAACTTGGGACACTGGAGAAAAACAAGACATGGGAGCTGGTTCCATTACCCAAAGGGAAAAAAGCTGCGGGATGCAAATGGATGTACACAGTGAAAGAGACGCCAGAAGGAAAAGTAGAGCGGTACAAGGCGAGGTTGGTTGCAAAAGGATTCACACAGTCATATGGCATAGACTATGATGAGACGTTTGTCCCAGTAGCAAAAATGAGCACCGTGAGAACTCTGGTCTCCATTGCAGCGAACTATGGATGGAAGCTATACCAGCTGGATGTGAAGAATGCCTTTCTTCATGGGGACCTGCAAGAAGAAGTGTACATGGAGCTCCCGCCAGGGTGCTACGCAACGGAATCAGACGGAGGGACGTCGCAAGGAAAGGTGTGTAAACTGAAGAAGTCACTATACGGGCTCAAGCAATCTCCTCGAGCCTGGTTTGACAGATTCAGAAAGGCTGTTACAGGCATGGGATACCGTCAAACAAATGCAGATCATACGGTCTTCCTCCAGCATGCAAGAGGCCACATCACTATACTTGCTGTATATGTGGATGATATAGTGATCACAGATGATGATGAAGTCGAGATCGCTAAGCTGAAGTCAAAACTCGCGAAGGAGTTTGAGGTGAAGGATTTAGGAGCGATGAGGTACTTTCTAGGTATCGAAGTATGTGAAGGCGAACAGGGAATTGTTCTATCACAAAGAAAATACGCACTAGATCTGCTGAAGGAGACAGGGATGCTGGGATGCAAAGCAGCCGTCACTCCAATTGACCAGAAGTGTAAGCTTGGACCAGAAGCAGGAGAGCCTGTTGATCGTGAAAGATATCAAAGACTTGTAGGGAGGTTGATTTATCTGGGACACACTCGCCTTGATATCTCATTTGCGGTGAGTGTAGTGAGTCGTTACATGCATGATCCAAGAACGGGTCATATGGAAGCAGTATTTCAGATCTTAAGATATCTGAAAGGAACGCCGGGAAAGGGGCTATGGTTCAAGAAGAATGGACGCATAGAAGTTGAGGAATACTGTGATGCAGACTGGACGAGCTGCATAGACGACAGAAGGTCTACCACGGGATACTGTGTTTTTGTAGGAGGAAATCTGGTCTCATGGAGAAGCAAGAAACAGTCAGTGGTAGCACGGTCGACAGCTGAAGCAGAATACAGAGCAATGGCTCTGGGAGTGTCAGAGTTGCTATGGGTGAAAGCATTGCTGACAGAGTTGAAGCTGGACAAGGAAGCACCATTGTGTCTTCTGAGCGATAGTCAAGCTGCAATAAGTATAGCTAACAATCCAGTTCAGCACGACAGAACGAAGCACATCGAGATTGATCGATTCTTCATCAAGGAGAAGCTGGAACAAGGGATACTGAAGATTGACCATGTCCGCTCAGAAGAACAAGTTGCAGACTGTCTGACTAAGGGTCTTAGTTCATTAAGTCTGTCGAAGCTATGTAACAAGATGGGGATGATCAATATCTATCGCCCATCTTGAGGGGGAGTGTTGAGAATCAATAAGGGACTTTTAGTCCCACATCGGAATATGTAGTACGTAGATGAGCTAGACTCCCTATAAGTAGTGAAGTAGTCCATCAATAAAAAATATCCAACCATTACTTTCTACAGTTTTATGACCGTTTCTCGACCTAATATCAACCTTCTACATGTGTTAAATTTCTCGCCAAGATAGCCATGAGCATGAGCAAGTCATACCATAAGATAGCTAGTTGGCAGAGAAGTAGACCTACATTTCAGATATCTACTTTAAGCTCATGCAACAAAGGAGATCCTCCAAGTTCCCTTAGACTATAGAGTTTAGATAAAGATAATACAATAATAGGGAATTCCATTCATCACTATGACATATTAAGCCAAAGAGTGAAAAGGACTTGCACACCAAATCAAAAGAACTTCATCTACCTCTCCAGACACAATATCTTGAGTACCTATGGTAGTGACTATATACGATGGCATTTGATGTTTATGCATAGAATCGAGTTCTTGTGAATGGGGAAAACCAGGGCTCTTATTTTGTGACGATAGAGACGATTGCTTCCATCACTGACAAGAAAAACAATGAATTCTCCTTTAGGTGCTTCAAGTGCGGTTATAGGTAAAAAGAGCTGGTATGGGAGAACCTTTTGTATAACTGGAAATTGCTGAGAAACCCAATTTCGGGGTTGCTTTTTATGAAAAACCCACCCGCAGGATGGGTTTTATGAAATGCACAGAATTATATATTTCCACGTTAACTATTCCAAGATTCCCTTTAGATGTTCTGTATTTACAAAATTAATACAATAACTACCCCTCCGCACAAACTCAGATTTGGATTGTGATTCTCGTCGTCTTCTTCTTCTTCTTCTTCTTCACGAGAGATCTAAATTCCATTGCTCTCATCTTCAGCAGAGATCGTAAAGATCGTTCGTAGTTCACCGTACTTTTTTTTAGTCGAACTTCGATCATCGCTCATCATCTTCTTCTTCTTCTTCTTATTTTTCGACAATTAGGTCAATTATGGAGAGAAGATCTTCTTTTCCATAGGAGTTAGCATCGTTTTGAAAGAAGAACGAAAACTCTTGAATCTTTATTCATGTCAAATTTCTTTCCACAAAATAAAAAAATAAAAAATTAGGTTTCTGTCAACTGTTCTCCGTCGATATAACACGAAGAATAGTCATTCTCCTGCAGTTTAACAAGGAGAATAGCATTCTCCGTGTTACTAACAAGGAGAATGGTATTCTCCGTTTTCTAACACAGAGAATGGCATTCTCCTGTGTTTTAATATTTGAATGATCATTCTCCGTGTCATTTAGCACGAGAATGGCCATTCTCCGTGTAATTTAGCACGGAGAATGGGCGTTCTCCGTGTTAAATGACACGAAGAATAGTCATTCTCCTACGTTTTAACACTGGGAATGGCCATTCTCCGTGTAAATTAACACGGAGAATTCCATTCTTCGTGTTAAATTAACACAGAGAATGGCCATTCTCCGTGTCATTCTCCTGCGTTTTAACACTGGAATAACCATTCTCTGTCTTAAATTACACGGAGAATGGCCATTCTCCGTGTAAATTAAGACGGAGAATGGCCATTCTCCATGTAATTTAACACGGAGAATGGTCATTCTCCGTGTAAATTAAGACGGAGAATGCCATTCTCCGTGTTACTAACACGGAGAATGGTCATTCTCCTGCATTTTATGGTCAGTTGAAACTTTGGAGGGCCATAACTTTTGACTGGGAGGTCGAAACGAGTTCCGGTTTGTCGCAAAATGAGCGTATCTTCGAGGAGCCTGAGATTGACAGCTTCTCCGTTAGTCGGCCTTACGAAATTTTAGAATTGCAAAAAATGATGTTTGGACCTCCGTTTTAGCACTTTTGTCGTTTGTCTCGGTCTTTCCGAAATTTTCCGACGAGTTTTTGAAGATTTTTGAGGAGAAAACCTAGATTCGAAAGTGAGCAGCGTATGGAAGAAGATGAAGTATCGAAACTTTTTGTTTAAGATTAATTTCTTGGGTGTTTTCAATAAATTAGAAGGAAGGGCAAAAAGGTCATTCAGAACCCTCTTTATATATTTTTGCTAATTCTGGGCACGCGATGAAATGTTATTGCGCGGTGGGTTTTTCATAAAACTTTTTTCGTTTTTTGGGCATTTCATAAATTTTCCCTTAGTATAAGGTTCCAAATGGTAAATAGAGGTAAAATTAGACCAATAATCTTGTAATAATGTGTTCTATTTTTAAAAAGAAAAAGTCGTCTTCTCCCCCCTAAACAAGAACCGGTCCCATCACTCCAAATTTAACGTGGTAGTTTTCCGAAGTTCGTATAATGAAAAGAAAATTTTATCTCACGGACCAAGATGGTAAACCTTCCGGGAGATGGAAAAAGAAGGTAGATATAAGTGAAAAGGTACAGTCTTTCAGCGCTTTATGAAAAAAAAATGTCAAATGAAAAAGCTCGTCGTACGAAGGTTTAATAAAGCACTGTAGATGTATTGCTGTTTACACAGTGCTTAGATGGTTAGACTATTCACTGAGGCTTAAGCCCATCCTACGAGATGTTTTTTGGATTTGCAAAATCCAAATGATATATTGTTGAACTTACATAAAAGGCACACTGTTGCAAACTCATCTTACAGAACTTCCAGAGAGGTAAGAACAAATCTGAGGGAGACTTAATTTTAGGGATATTTAATCTTCGGGTCTCGAATAAGTTAAGATATTTGTGTTTGGGTCTCCATAATAGATATGATTAGCATTTGGGTCTTGGACTAATGGTTGACTGTCAAAACGTAACTAAAAAAATTGAAAAAAAGAAGAAAAGAACGGGAAAAAATGAAAAAAAAAAGAAAAACAAAACAAAAAAAAAGAGAAAAAAAAAAAGAATAAAAGATCGGAAAAAGGAAAAAAAATGACGGGAATAAATCTTTTGTGGGAATAAATTTGCCAAGGTATTCGTAATTTCCGGAAATAAATTTGCTCGGGAATAGCGAGACCTAAAGTCTAAATATTCCGAGCAAATTTATGATGGCAAACCTATTCCCATGTTGGTTTAGGTCAAAAAATTATCTCGAAAATTATGAATACCCGAATAAATAATTACCAACAAAACGTGGAAATCCTATACCTTAGGAACATGTGGGTATATTTTTTTTGTTTTTTGTTTTCTTTATTTCACCTTTTTCGTTTTTTAGATTTTTTTTCAGATTTCTTTGGTTTTAGTATTTTTAGTTTTTTATCCTTTTTTCTATTTTTGTTTTATTTCATCATTTTTTCTCCTTTTTTCCCTTTTTCGTTTTGTTCTTTTTTTTTCTCTCTTTTTTTGGTTTTTCATTCATTTTCTTCTTTTTATTCGTTTTTTCATTTTATCTTTCATTTTTTTCCCTTTTTTAAAATTGTTTAGTTGGGTTTTAACCGTCAACCGTTAGTCCAAGACCCAAACACTAATTATCTCTATATGTCTATTATGGAGACCCAAACACAAATATCCTAACTTACTCGAACCCAAAGTCTAAATATCCCCTTAATTTTATAAGGGAAATTAGATTCAGAACAGAGGGCCTTGAATGGAATATGTTTTATGATGATATGAAGGTTTAACCAAATGATAGTCAAATCTACAACCGAACACCTTAAGTACTAGACTGGGAGAACATGGTGCTCACATCATCAATGTAAACTATTCTCAGTGTCCTCATAGTATTAGTATCAATATCATTAAATTCCAAGAAGAAAACACATTTATTTCTATTTAGTTTTATGCAACAAGATAACCTTTGAATCAAACACCAGTACAAATTCGATGGAAAATATCTCTCATTAGTATCATACAGTACAACAAAATTGCTTGTTCACTAATCATGTGATAAAAGGTGAAATCTGTAGTAATTGAACAAGAAAAGAAAAGTAGGGCATATAATGATGCTACTTACTGACGCAATATTGCTCGCAAGGAAGAAGCTATATCAACAATATCAGACCACAAAGGAACTCCATGAGACAAGGACTTTGAATTGAATCCTGTATTTGTTTGCTCCATGAAACTACAACCATACTCATTCATTCTTTTTATACCAGAATGAGATTTGACTAGATTCTGTCCTTTAGATTTGTTAGCAGTGCCTTGACCAGGTGGTCTGCATATTTCAATGTGATCTGCTGCAGATTTATTATATTTCATGCTAAGCAATGATTCATAAACACTCTCAGTCTCTGTCAAATTATGCACCTGGAGAAAAATATCTGATTAGGAACAATCAGGTCAATATAAAGATATGACATGTAAACAAAAATAACAATATTAATTTCATGCATTAGCACACTTTCGTTTGGTTGAGAATACCAAACATTTGCCACAACCATAAGAAGCAAGACTTAGAAAGAAGGAAGCCTTGACAGAGGTTAAAGACTGAAAGTAAACTGCTGATATTGCTTAACTTATTGCTAATGCAACTTAAGCTAACAAAACTGCATTCTAGTCAAAAAGTGCTAACAAAACTGTGAAGCATATTGCTTAAAGGGGAACATAGCTTGTACCACTATTTTATTATTGAGCTTCTATATATTATTATTATTTATTTGGCGTGCTAATAAGCAATAAAGGCAAAAGGGTGGCTGATGCAGGACATAATGCCACGGCTCCAAGATATCATCATTAGTGAAGATGATCATACATTTGCACCCAAAATTATACTAAGGTAATCACTAATATTGAATTTATTGGCCAGGTGATGCAACGATGGAAAGTTACTTTCTCAAACCCTAAAATATATCATACAAATCAAAGTGATAATGAATGAAATACAGAAACTAGAAATAGCAAAGAGTTATTCTCTAATCTATAAATAAGAAAATCATACAATACAAGGATTGAGGTACAAATAAAATTCCAAGTTTAACAAATGAATATGAATATAAATATGAACAATAATCCTAGGAACCTGTGAACTGCGAAGCACAATCCACCTATACTATGAAATTGCGGTTCTCTTGGATCCACTATCCAAGGATCCGAGATATCCCTACAACCCCTATAGATCGAAAGAACAAAAACAAAACTGGCAACTCTAACCGTCACAATAAATACAATAAAGCACTCACCGAAACCCGAAAGGGATGCCGAATCAACGACCGTTGCCGATGCCTTCTTCTTTGTCTCTCAATCCCGTAGTAGACCGAGCTCCCAGGAATTGTCGTTGCCGAACTCTCTTAGTTGATGCTCCTAAGTTTAGCTATACTTGTGCTTGTTAAGATCTTGTGCGCATATATATATATATATATATATATATATATATATATATATATATATATATATTTTTTTTTTTTTTTTTTTTTGAAGCAATGGTTAATTGTGGTGAACTCGCCTCCACTGGGGCTCGAACTTCCGACCACTTGGGCCGCATGCATCTCTCTTAACCACACTAGGCTAGAGGTCATTTGCACGCATATATATATATATATATATATATATATATATATATATATATATATATATTGGAACAAGGTAAATTGTTTCTGGAATCGCTCCTACTGGGATTCGAACTCCTGACCACTCGGGCCGCATGCATCTCTCTTAACCACTAGGCTAGAGGTCATTTGCTATATATATATATATATATATATATATATATATATATATATATATATATATATATATATATATATATATATATATAATATAATATATATAATATAATATAATAATAATATAATAATATAATAATAATAATATAATCTAATGGGAGCGGGCGAATCAGCGGGCGATCTAGGGTTTCCGCGGGCGAACCAGCAGGGGTCCCCTCCGTGGGACCTCGGAGCCAAGGTCGGGAGCGGGTCAGGCGACGGCCTGGCCGGGGCCACCTCGGCGGGCGGAGGCCAGGTCGGGGATGGCGCGGGCGACGCGGGAGGCGCGGGCGACGCTGGCGGCGCTGCAGGAGGAGGCGGCGTGCACCGGAAAGCAGGCGCCGGAGGCAGCGACAGCGGAGAGGGGGCTAACCAGGCGGCGGGTGGGCTAGCCTTTGGCGGCCCGCCTGGAAGCGGCGCGGGCGGCTCCGCTGCGAAGGTGGCCAGTGGCGAACGCGATGGTGGCCTCCGTAACGACGGACCCAGCAGCGGTGGCGGGACGGCGGGACGTTACGTGGCCCAAGGAGGTGGACTGGCCCCGGGCGGATTCTCTGGAACTCGAATCTTCCAACCTGGTTCTGGATCTCAACCTCAAGACGGACAGATGGATGGAGGGGGATGGACGACGGTTACACGTCGCCGAAGCGAAAAGTCAGGAGGAAAGGAGGGTAACGTTCAGTCCTCCTTGAGGCCATGTACCCCCTCTGATAGGAGGGCAGGGGAGGGGATGAGACCGCAGAAATCGGTTAATGCATCTGGGATCCCCTTAGGGGGGTCGTCTGGTGGTGGCGGGAGAACAGCTGGGTGACGACCTAAACTGGCTGTGGCGGATAAAGGGAAGGGCAAGGCGGTAGACTTGGGAGGTCAGGGGGCTAGGCCTCCTCCAACATCGATCTCCCAGCAAGCTCAGGGGACGATCCCTCGCCCTGTGGGCAAGTCGTGGGTGGACATATGTAAGCCTGGGGGTCGAAAAGCCCCACTACCATGGAGTTTGTTCCTCCTAAGAGGGTGGAAAGTGGTTTCATGGCCACGTTCCCTGCGGAGGAGATTGCTCAGGTAACGACCTTCTGGGAGAATACGTTGGTCCTTTATGTTCTGGGAAACAAACCCTTCTATGGGCAGATACGGACGTATACGACGCGGGTATGGCAGCCGAAGGGGAGCATGGAATTCTTTGCTAGGGAGAACGACTTCTATGTGAAGTTCGGGTTAGCAGACGATGTTACCAGAATCCTCCAGGGTGGGCCGTGAACGTTCGACGGGAGGCTTATTATCCTGAAAAAGTGGACTCCGGATCTGAAATGTGAGAAGGAAGTCTTCAATGCTATTCCGGTCTGGATCCGCTTCCCGGAGTTCCCGGTGCGATATTGGAGCATTCTATTGCTCATGCGACTGGCTAGTCTGGTGGGCAGGTCGATTAAGGCAGATTATGCTACAGCCTTTCGTTCGAGGCTGATGTATGCGAGGATGTTCGTAGAGATTCGAGCTGGGGGGAGCTGCCGAGCATAGTGGAGTACGATGTCCCTTCGGGTGAGGTCCTATCCCAGAGAGTGGAGTACGAATGGGTGCCTCCTACCTGTTCACTTTGTGCCTGCTTCGGGCATCTTGATAGTTCTTGTCCGTCTGGAGGATTGCAGAGGGGGTCTGCCACGGCTACTACCGATACACCTGGCACCCCTCGGGCGGTGGCGTCTACACCCGGGGATGACACAGAGGGAGAGCTTTTGCGGGAGGGAGACCAACCAATGGAGGAGGCTAGGGGTCAGAGCCTACCTATCTTGCCTGCGGCATCTCCTCCTGGTGGCGCTATGGTCGTCTTCTCGGCGCAGAGGAGCATGGTCACCAGAGGCATGGTGACTTCGGAAATAGGAGGAGTGGAATTGGCGGATCGGCTAGTGAGCAAGTTTACAGTAGGAAGAGGCGTGCGGGCCCTCTGCGGGATGGTCCCCCTAGCGGGAGGGTGTCACCCCCCTGTTACGAGGGAGGAGCTTTGTGTTGACAATCCAACCTGGGCCCTAATGCTTACTCAGTTTCCCACCCAGCATGTCCCGACTGTTGAGGTGGAGGATATGACGGAGACGGAAGTGGTACCTCCCCCGGGTACCAGTTCAGGGGACTTACAGGGGGACCCCTCACTTAATAATTAATGACGATTATAGCCTGGAATGTGAGGGGTGCGTGCTCACTAGGGAGACGGAGAGAGATTTGTGTAGTTCTACACAAGGAGAAATGTGATCTCTGTTCTGCTGGAAACGAAGATTAAAGGAGATAAGACTCTTGCCCGTCGGACACCCAATAATTCGAGCCAGATACACAATTTGGCTCTCTGCGACATGGCGAGGATCTGGGTCAGATGGAGCTCGAAGTGTTGGGATGGGGACTTGATATTGATGTCGAAAGCAGCTGATTGCTATCGTTTTCACGAACAAAGGTGGCTTTCGGTTCTTATTGGGAGCGGTATACGGCCACAACAACAGGAGGCGTCGGGAGGCCTTATGGAGTGATATTACTAGAGTGTCTACCGCTGCTGCTTTCTCTCACCTCCCTCTTCTTCTGATGGGTGATTTCAATGCTATTCTGCACAGAGGGGAGAAGATGGGTGGCAGACCGGTTCCAGATCCGATCTTGCATGATTTTCAGAGTTGCCTCCTCCAGTCGGACCTTCAGAGTCTATCTCGCTCGGGGTATATCTGGACCTGGCATAACAAAGCAGTCAGGAACAGGGTTGCTTGTCAGTTGGATAGGGCCCTGGGCAACGGGGAGTGGTTCCGCCGGTTTCCTCATTCTATGGCTGAGGGGTTAGCCGCTGGGACGAGTGATCATTCTCCTATCAGGGTTAGATTCACTTCCAGCCCCTCGGTGCGGCCTCGTCCCTTCCAGTACAACAACAACTGGTTTCTCTTAGAGGGTTACTCAGAGACGATTATGGAGGGTGTTGCTCATTAGGTTGTGGGGACCGCTCAGTATCAGATGGTACACCGACTCAAGTACATGAAGAAGGCGCCATGGACTTGGGTGAAGAGTTTGCCCAAGTCCTCTCTGGAAGATAAGGAGGCGGAACTTCAGGCCATTCAACATTCCATGTAATCTGACTTGTTAAATGGGGAACTTGCGGCTAGAGAGAAGGAGCTGATTGGGGAAGTCAATACTCTGCGGCTTCAGAAGGAGATTAGGGTGGCTCAGCGCGCTAAATGTTCCTGACTTAAGAATGGTGACCGATGTACCAAGTTCTTCTATGATGCCATTCGCACCAGACAGCATCGGAACACCATCTCTTAGCTCCTTGATAACGAGGACAATCTGATCGAAGAGCCTTCTAAGATCTCTGTAGAGGCGGTCAGGTACTACTCTGAGTTATACTTTCAGACTGACTATCCTTCTGTGTTCCCAGATGTAGTCACGAAGAGATTGGTGACTCCATATGGGAATAACCTCCTGCTTGTCCGTCACTGTGGAGGTGGAGACCATTATCAAGAAAGCAAACCCCAATAAAGCTTCAGGCCCGGATGGATTCAGCAGTGGGTTCTACAAACGTCACTGAGATATTTTGAAGGTCTCGGTTCTCGAGGCGGTCCAGGAGTTCTTCTCTGAGGGGAAGCTACTGAAGGAGTTGAACCACACTTTCTTGACTCTGGTACCAAAGAAGGAGGGGGCGACCTCGCTGACGGACTTTAGGCCGATTGCGTGCTATAATTATCTTTATAAAATAATTACGCACCTCATGTACCGGCGCATAGAGGGGATCATGCAGGACCTTGTCTCTCCGAACCAGACGGCGTTCATCAAGGGGCAATCTATAGCTGAGCATAGCCTTCTAGCTCATGAGATGGTGAGGGGTTTCAACAAACCTGGTGGAGAGAAGGCATGTGTAAAGCTGGATCTGAAGAAGGCCTACGACATGGTGAACAGGGAGTTCTTATGCCACCTTCTGTCTGCTATGGGGTTTGATGATCGTTGGGTTGCGTTGATTCGGGAATGAATATCGTCTCCCACCTTCTCGGTCCTTATCCAGGGTATTTCGCATGGGTTCTTCAAAAGCAACCGTGGACTCCGACAAGGTGACCCCCTATCACCTTACCTGTTCACGCTTGTCATGGAGTACTTTACATGCTTGATGGATAGGGCGGTCCATTTTGGGAGGATTGTCCCGTTGTACAGGAGAGTCGAGCCTCCGTTACCCACCTCATCTATGCCGATAACCTACAGGTGTTCATACAGCCTTCGTTGGAGGGTATGAACACGATATCTGAGATTATGGGCGAGCTGGAATCACACTCGGGGCTTCAGATGAACAGAGAGAAGAGCAGGGTCTACTTCAGTTCACTCTGCCTTTAGAAGGATGAGCGCGCTGATGCAGTTGGCGTGGAGAGGAGTGAGCTCCCGGTGAAATACCTGAGAGTTCCTTTGACAGTCAACTATGCCCGAGACCAGGATTGCTATAGCCTGGTGGAGTATGCCCAGCAAAGAGTTGAAGGTTGGCAAGCTGCCGGATTATCATTTAGGGGGCGTATCGAGTTAGTCCGATCGGTTATCTCTGTCCTGGCCCAGTTCTGGCTGCAGACTATTTTGTTACCCGTGGCTACCATCAAGAAAGATGAAAGGATTTGTGTTGATTTCATCTGGAAGGGGGGCCTACATGCGATATCTTGGAAACAGCTCTGTCGGCCAAAGAAGGAGGGGGGTGTGGGTCTCCGTCCTCTGTTGGCTATCAGGGAAGCCTCGGTCCTGAAACTGGCATGGCGGTTCATCAAAGGAGGATCCCTCTGGACGAAGTGGATGTAGTCTCGCTATGTGAGGAATTACAACTTCTGGAGGAGTGTGATGGACAACAACCACTCTGTGACCTTCAAACAAATTCTGAGACACAGAACTGTTCTTCAATCGTCTGTCAGGAGGATCATGAGTGATGGGGCTGTTACTGATCTTTAGCTAGATCCTTAGATAGAGCACCAGTCTCTGGTGGACATTATGGGCGATCGAGCTCACAGGGAGGCGGGCAGAGGTCTGTCTTGTCAGCACAACATCAGGAATGGAACTTGGTGTCCGGAGTCCTACCGCCATACTGAGGAGCTTGGTGAGATTATTCGCGGGGTCGAGATTGACCCTTCCCAGCCTGAGGATATATGGGTCAGGGACCCGCATGGTGTGACTGGAGGTACTATCTCGGGGAGTTCACCTTCCAGAGTGGCTACAACCTTCTGCGTAGTGCCAATCCCCCAATTGGTGACTATGACTTCATTTGGTGCAAGGATCTGGCCAGAAAAATGCAGCTATGTATGTATCACCTGCTCCTTGGTCATCTTTTGACCAGGGACAGACTCATCTTTTTTGGGATCCAGGTCTCCAATCCGAAGTGTGCACTCTGTGATTTGGAGGAGGAATCGATGACCCATCTATTTTTTGACTGTGGAATTTCATGGTCTATATGGTCTGAGCAAAATCGTATGCTTGGCAGAGGTATCTCTGGCAGGTCGATTGGAGTAATTACCAACGGACATTTGAGATTGCAGAGGGCGAGACATGGTATGGTTCAAGACTGCAAGAATTCGGCTAGCTGCCGCTGTCTGGCATGTTTGGCGGGAGAAGAATCGGCGCATATTCGAGGGACTTATCACCCCTCCGGTTGGTATCCTCCATAATTTGGAGTTTGATGTAAAAGAAATGGTGGACTGACGGGTGGGCGACTGTCTATATGTTGTATGAGTATTGACTGATTTTGGAATAAAATTTACCCTTTTTCCAAAATATATATATATATATATATATATATATATATATATATATATATTAGAAAAAGGGTAAATTTTATTCCAAAATCAGTCAATACTCATATATATATATATATATATATATATATATATATATATATATATATATATATATATATATATATATATATATATATATATATATATATATATATATAACCTATAATATTTTGGTCGATACCGACTTGGGGATGATGTGCTAATTTAATAATTCACTAAATTTACAAGATAATACATTATAAAAAAAATTCATATATGTCACATGTAATATATAACTTAATAATCATATATGTACAAATACATAGAATTATTAGTTCGTAAAACGGGAAACTATGTAGAGTTTTACTTAGTTAAATGTTCATAAAATGGAATAATGTAGTACATTGAACAATGTACAATCTATTTTGATAAATATAAGTAGATTTACAAATTTGCTTGGTTAAACAAATACATAGAATGGTTACTTCGTAGAACAAGTAACTAAATACAATGTATAATATTTTAAAAAATAAAGAATACATAGATAAATTAACGAGTTATTAATTAATAGATAATTTAATATTCGGACATTAACAGATTTTCCTTGTCCCAAGGCCTATAATTTACAAAGGTTTATATATATCAACGTAGTCAAAAGCGCAAGACGCACTCAAGGGGGTCCATATCGTCCGAGGTGCAAGGCGAAGAGAAGAACAAAAATAAAAAATAAAAAATATATACATAAATAAATAAATTACTAATGTAAGAAACTAAACCAAATAACATATTAAAATCAAAAAAACATGTTACTAAAAACATAACCAAGTGAACTAGAGAGTAGTAGTCAACAGAACTAACAAGAAGTTTTGTTATCTAACAAGAAGTAACAAAATGAAAGGAAGACAACTGTAAAATAAAAGCAGAACCAATAGAACAATCATTCATCTTCATCAAACTCCATCAAACCTTCATCATCATATCACCATCAATCTCATTTTTTTTCCACATGAGCCCATAGAGCTAAAATAAAGAGTAAATACAGAAAGTGTGCATTTACTTGTTGGCGTCTTGCTGCGAGGCAAGCATGGAGAAAGGCACCTCTACCTCACCTAGTGAGGTGCAACACGCACTATATATACACATCTATTTCCATCTATTTTTTTACTGTGGAATTTCATGGTCTATATGGTCTGAACAAAATCGTATGCTGGACGGAGGTATCTCTGGCAGGTCGATTGGAGTAATTATCAACGGACATTTGAGATTGCAGAGGGCGAGACATGGTATGGTTCAAGACTGCAAGAATTCGGCTAGCTGCCGCTGTCTGGCATGTTTGGCGGAGAGGAATCGACGCATATTCGATGGAATTATCACCCCTCCGGTTGGTATCCTCCATAATTTAGAGTTTGATGTAAAAGAAATAGTGGACTGACGGGTGGGCGACCATCCTGTCTATATGTTGTATGAGTATTGACTGATTTTGGAATAAAATTTACCCTTTTTCCAATATATATATATATATATATATATATATATATATATATATATATATATATATATATATATATATATATATATTGTTTTGAAGCAATTGGTAATTGTGGCGAACTCGCCTCCACTGGGGCTCGAACTCCCGACCACTTGGGCCGCATGCATCTCTCTTAACCACTAGGCTAGAGGTCATATATATATATATATATATATATATATATATATATATATATATATATATATATATATATATATATATATGAGTATTGACTGATTTTGGAATAAAATTTACCCTTTTTCCAATATATATATATATATAAATCAGTCAATACTCATATATATATATATATATATATATATATATATATATATATAACCTATAATATTTTTGGTCGATACCGACTTGGGATGATGTGCTAATTTAATAATTCACTAAATTTACAAGATAATACATTATAAAAAAAAATTCATATATGTCACATGTAATATATAACTTAATAATCATATATGTACAAATACATAGAATTATTAGTTCGTAAAACGGGAAACTATGTAGAGTTTTACTTAGTTAAATGTTCATAAAATGGAATAATGTAGTACATTTAACAATGTACAATCTATTTTGATAAATATAAGTAGGATTTACAAATTTACTTGGTTAAACAAATACATAGAATTGTTACTTCGTAGAACAAGTAACTAAATACAATGTATAATATTTTAAAAAATAAAGAATACATAGATAAATTAACGAGTTATTAATTAATAGATAATTTAATATTCGGACATTAACAGATTTTCCTTGTCCCAAGGCCTATAATTTACAAAGGTTTATATATATCAACATAGTCAAAAGCGCAAGACGCACTCAAGGGGGTCCATATCGTCCGAGGTGCAAGGCGAAGAGAAGAACAAAAATAAAAAAATAAAAATATATACATAAATAAATATATTACTAATGTAAGAAACTAAACCAAATAACATATTAAAATCAAAAAAACATGTTACTAAAACATAACCAAGTGAACTAGAGAGTAGTAGTCAACAGAACTAACAAGAAGTTTTGTTATCTAACAAGAAGTAACAAAATGAAAGGAACACAACTGTAAAATAAAAGCAGAACCAATAGAACAATCATTCATCTTCATCAAACTCCATCAAACCTTCATCATCATATCACCATCAATCTCATTTTTTTCCACATGAGCCCATAGAGCTAACATAAAGAACAAATACAGAAAGTGTGCATTTACTTGTTGGCGTCTTGCTGTGAGGCAAGCATGGAGAAAGGCACCTCTACCTCACCTAGTGAGGTGCAACACGCACTATATATATACACACACACACTAATATATATACACGCACTATATATACCTCACCTAGTGTGTGTGTATATATATATATACCTGACGACTTAACCTTATTTTTGAAACCTACGAGATCTGGTTTTTGAGTGGTCTTTGATATTATGTCTTCCTTTGAGCGGTTGTTGGGCTTGAGTCTCAATAAGGAGAAGAGGAAGGTTTACTTCAATAGATTATGTCAGGCTAAGGACGAGAAGGTTGCTATATTGGATATTAGCCAGGGTGTTCATCCGGTTAAATATCTTAGTGTTCCTCTCTCCTGTAATTATTCTACCAACTTGGAGCGTCAAAGCTTGGTGGAATTTATCCAGCGGCGTGTTGAAGTGTGGCAGACGCATTCTCACTTTCGGAGACAGGATTGAACTGGTTCGATATGTGAGTAGAGTTGTATTAATGTACTCAGTTCTCTTACCAGTTGCTACCATCCAGAAGATCGAGAAGATATGTTCCAATTTCATATGACGGGGAGGCATACATGCGATATCTTGAGAGGCACTTCTGACTCTGAGAAAGGTTGATAGTACGAGGTTGGCTTGAAAATTCGTTCAGGGAGACGTTGTGGGCGATCTGGATGAGGAACCGAGTTATTAAATTACGAGGTTGGCTTGAAAATTTGATTTTTAGAACCAAGTTATTAAATTAACTCTAAAAAACCTTAATTCTACATAAATAAAAATTACATCATTGTGGCCCGGCCTGTTATATATTCTAAACCCATGAATGGGCTGGCCCACTCGGTAAATTATAACTATTTCTTAGAATTTAAATTTATTTGGGCTTCGGCCCAATCCTGTGCATGCTGCTACTATCCCTAATTAATATGGTTTGGCCTGAGTTTTTATCGCAGTCCAATGAATCTATAGTTGGCTTTTAGCCCAGTATGAAGAATCTACAATGGGCTTTGGCCCAAAGCCCTCACTAGAAAAATCCCCAAAACCCAATGTTCTTTATTGGGCTCGGCCCACAAACATATATGTATTGTTCATATAACTCTCCCAATGGGCTCAGCCCAACTTTGAATAACTATACCAACCTAAAAATCATAGGATCATACCTTCAGTTAGTACCCAATACTGACACGATGTCAACTTTTTGGAGACAGGAATCTTTGTCTGCGCAAAGATTGATCGAATATGAACTTCAACCTCGAGTCGCCCTTTGGACATGAATGCCCATTCTGTTTGGATATTCGACTCGGTGCTACTCTAATCTTGAACATAGAAGCTCAAAAGATCGACCAGCGCACTAGGATCTAAAAAAAGATCAGATAAGCTCTCACCTCGGATCATTGATGCTTAGAAGCGTTCTCTTAAGGTCAAAAGCCCTAGGACGATGTTGGATCACTTTCGATAGTTCAAAAAGAAGAGAAACTCTAATGAGCATTTTATCAAAACAATAGATGTTATTAGAAAGTGACATTGAATCGAAACTCACTAGGTCTCGAATTCGTCCAGGATCAAAGGTGATGAGGTCCTAGAGCTCTGCTTGTTCTTCGAGGGCTCGTTCCTAAAGAATACGTTACTCAGAGCTATCAAGATCAAGATCCAAATAGAGTTGATGAATAAGCAAGGACTGGTGATCATATACTCACCTCACCAAAGGTGATCGACGACTTCAACTTGATCCCTGAAAGCTGCCTTTGTTCGAGCTTCGCCGTCAGTTGGGACCCTCCTTCATCGTCAAGGTGTATGTCGATGACTCTACATCGAATCCAACAATCGATCCATGATAAAATCCACATAAAGCAGACTGAAGAATTCATCTAAAAGAAATACTCACCGATCAATCGCCCAATGACGCTTGGTGGAGCATCATCGGAAATGGTACTATTGGTTCCATCGACGATATGGAAGAATTGATGATCCACTAGATCGAGGAGCTTATATGATACTAGATCTAGCTTGATTGCTGGTAACACTCAGTAACGCACGACGATGCGAACACTCAGGCAAGCTTTGACCTTCACCTCCTTGAGGTAGAAGACGAGAAGAAGGTTACACTGTACTGCTTCTTGGAACAAGCGAGTGGGAATTTTGCGGGGAATGGATTCGAACTTATTTTTATGAGATAATGGAAAATTGTGCTTTATATAGAGTTTGGGGAATTAATTTCCTAATTGAAAATTAAATTGTTAATTTGCAAAAAGTAATTAAGCATGTTTTATTCAACAATTAGTTAAAAGTAAGTTAGAAAATTGGTTAGGGTGGTTAGTTAGTTAGTTAGTTAGAACCTTCTAGTTCCTACTTAACCATGTACTTCATTAGTTACTTATTAGCTAGTTACCAATTAGCCCCTGATAGGTGCCCTTCTATAACCCATAATTAGCTAATTACTTATGAAGGCTAGAAAATTTAATTATTTCGGAATATTGCAATATTCTAGCTAGAAAAAATTTATTCTGGAAAGTAGGGGTACACCTGGTAGTCCTAGGACAGAGTGTTATTTATAAAACTTTACGTGGTAACAAATTTTTTATCAAATAGAATATTTATGTGATGAACATCACCCATGTCTCGAAGCACAAATACATAATAATTTAGTTAATACACGTAGAAAGTGACATATAGTTCATACAAGTCATCAATATAAACGTTCATTCCGTTTCTTTGGTGGATGGACAATTGTTTCGGCAGTACGCGATCGAAGTGATCATCTACCCGGAAAGGTCGTCGGTAACTCTGTTATGTTTAGCGATACTTCCCTTGTACGTTGCGCTCCGACGTTGTCGGGAGCTTCCTTTGCTTTCCTTAAAACGACTTTTGCAACTGCAACAAAAAAGTGACATTCATTCAATATATAGAAATGAACATAGGCAAAAAAGTTAAGGACCACCTAAATTCATTCAATATATAGAAAATTTTCGGTATTACAACTGCCAGAATTTTGGGTGTTCTAACTACAGTCAGGACTGCCAGAATCCGGACAGTCCTTTATCATCTTCAACCCGACTATGACGAATTCTAAAGCTTCAAACCTCTATAATTGTGTTCAAAACCACAAATAATGGTGTTCGAAAGATATAAATCCAAACATACATTAATTGGCATCTAAAAAAATCATTAATTTGTTGAATTCAATTTTATTTGGAAAAACCTAGAAAACATACTTTAATGAAGAGAGGATTATTTACCTTGTCATTTTCGATTAGGTTTGCAAGAGAAAAATGTTATAAGAGGAAGATGTTGCATGAGGAAGTTGTGAGAGAGGAAGAGGAAGAGATTATAGGAGTTGGGTGTTTGAATTCGTGTGTTGTCCCCCTAACAAATGATATGAAATCTCCTAACACTTTTACAACTTAAGAGTGAGAGTGATGCTTCCTAATATTTTTATAACTTAAAGGGTGATGCTCTCTATCATGTTATAGCCCATATCTTTTGGTGGTGCTCTTAGTAAATTTTTTTATTGTTTGTCTTGCCAAATCACCTTGTCCATTTCCAATTATCGTGTCCTTTTTTCTTCATTAGTTTCAATCTTTGACCTCTTCTTGAAACATGCTGGTGATATCCAATCTAAAAGGCTGCTGTTTGCATTATTGGATTTGACAACCATGAATCAAATCATATAGAAGTCTCTCTCCTATTATCGTTAGTTTGATTTTCATTTGATTTAATAAATGTTCGATTTCAAATGTCAACTATCACAAGCGATTATTGCTTTTAGCCATTTTTGTATGGTTCAAATCATTTTGTCTAGTATTTGAGCAAAAAAAATGCAAACTGGTCGAGCATAATTGAAAAGATTCTATTCTTAAGTTGTGCTACAAGTAGACCTGTCAAGTGGGCCGGGCCGGCGGGCCCTTTTGGGCCCATGAATTGTAGTGGGCCGGGCCGGGCCAAGGGTTGAAAATCTCGGCCCAGCCCGACACGTGACCCATGGCACAATGGGCTTCGGGTCGGGCCGGGCCGGGCGGGGCCGTGCCGGGCTTGATTGGCACGTGAAATTTGGACATTCAATTTTGTTTTCTTCTCAAAATTTTTTCATATTAATTACAATTATTTTTTAAACACAAAAGATTGAACATCCAACATGTTTTCATATTCTTTTCAACACTCACATATATTTACGTAGATTAACATACCATAATAACATGATTAAGTTTTCTAAATATTAATAACAACCATTTTTGATATAGAAACTACTTAGATTCTTATTTATTTGGGTGGGCCGTGCCGGGCCAGACTTCGGGCCGTGCCGTGGTGTGCTTGGGCTTCGGGCTGGGCCGGGCGGGCGGCCTATGTTATGGGCCGATATATGTGGCCGGCACGACCCAATATATGGGGCCGGGCCGGCCCGGGCCCATGCATTAAATAAATACATAGAATTGTTAATTTGTAAAAAAAAAAAAAAACTATGTAGAGTTTTGCTTAACTAAATATTGATAAAATGGAATAGTGTAGTACATTGTGTAATATACAATCTATTTTTGAGAAATCTAAATTGATTTATAAATTCTACTTGATTAAACAAATACGAAGAATTGTTAGTTCGTGAAACAAAATAAATGTATAATATTTAAGAGTAAAACTTACCTTGATAAATTATTAAATAATCGATAAATTAATAAATAATTATTAATTGATAAACTAAAAATTAATCAATTATTTTAATATGCGCTAAATTAATAGATTTTCTTGGTCCATAGACTATTAATTTCTTGGTCCCAATGGTCAACGTAGTAGAGAGATATAAGGTTGAGAGATGACTAGGTGATAGCCAATCGAGGATGGAACCACAACAAATAAATAAATAAACAAGAAAAAATAATTAACCAAGATTCTGATGATTTTGAACTCTTTTTTTTTTATCTATCAAGTAGCCAAATAATGAAGATTGAGTGGTCAAAACATTAAGCTGAAGAGATCAATATCCTAGCACATGTAAATATAAATAGTCCAATAACTAGGATGCAATCAAAGTGCTGAAAATCAATATATAGCAATTTCTAGTGGATTTTAGACAATTCTAGACCAGTTCATCTACACACATTGATATTAATTTTTCCAAGGTTTTAAGCCTTGACATTTGGCTTGTGCTAACTGTGAAGGAGCTCACTAGGGCTAAAACCTATCCCTGGAGGCTTGGGAGTAGGCACGCTTCAGTGCTAAGCTGATTGGAGTGTGTGCAACAATCTCCTTCTCTATCATAAGAAAAATGTGTTAGACTGACCTACTCAACCAGAATTACTCTTAGGGGGTGTTTGGTACGCGGAATACTACAAAGATAGAAATCTTATTTCCGAAATCAAATTTCAAGCAATTAAATTTTTTAAAAATTACATTTCCACGTTTGGTGACTAATAAATATTTCCAGAAAAAAAATAATAAAAAAAAACTTAAAAAAAACCATAAACGATAAAAAAAAAAATCAAAAACGGAAAAAAAAAAAACCCGACCAAAATACAAAAAAACAAAAAGGCCAAAAAAGACCAAAACGACAAAAATGGAAAAAAAAAAAAAGACAACCAAAAAACAAAAAAAATGATAAAAAAAGCGACAAAAAGACCAAAAAAATAACAAAAGCAAAAAAAATGACAGGAAAACAACAAAACGATAAAAAAAGGGACCAAAAAATGATAAAAATAAAAAATGACAAAAAAAGAAAGAAAAACGACCAAAAAAGACAAAGACGACAAAAAAAACACAAAAAAAAAACAAAAGGGACAAAAAAACAAAAAATAAAAAATTACTAAAAACGATAAAAACTACTAAAAAGACAAAAATACAAAAAAACAAAAAAAAAAAAAAAAAAAAAAAACGACAAAAAAACAACAAAAGACATAAATAACGACAAAAACCGGTATATAAAAACGACAAAAAAGTGACAAACTATTAAAAAACGACAAAAAAACAACAAAAAAAACGACAAAAATCGGTAAAAAAAAACAAAAAAAAAGTGACAAAAAGTGACGAAAAATGACCAAAAAACAAAAAACGACAAAAATTGACAAAAAGCAACAAAAATAAACAAAAAAAAAGACAAAAACTACTAAAAGAGACTAAACCAACAAAAAACGACAAAAACACAACAAAAAAAAAAAAAACGATTTAAAAATCGGTTAAAAAAAAGTGTCAAAAAGACGAAAAAACGACAACAAAAAAAGGACAAAAATTGACAAAAAGTAAAAAAACGACAAAAAAAATACTAAAAACAACAAAAAAGAGCAAACCGACAAGAAACGACAAAAGACAAAAAAGGACAAAAAAACGACAAAAACTAAAAAAAAAAAAATGACAAAAAACGACAAAAAAGACGAAAAAGAGACGAGAAAAAACGACAAAAAATAACAAAAAAAAGAAAAAAAGGACAAAAACGACAAAAAAAGGACTAAAAACGAAAAAAGCGGAAGGTTTAAAAAGCAACAAAAAAAAAAAAAAAACGACAAAAAAACAAAAAAAGGAAAAAAAAAGGACAAAAAGAGACAAAAACGACAAAAAATGACAAAAAGAAACAAAAAAAAAAAGACAAAAAACAAAAAAACTACTAAAAAACACAAAAAAATGACACAAAAAATGACAAAAAAGAAAAAAAAAAGAAACACAAAAACGATAAAACAAACAAAAAACGACAAAAAAAAAAAAAACGACAAAGCGACAAAAATAAAAAAAAATCGATAAAAAACGACAAAAAAAAAGACCAAAAAACAACAAAAACAACAAAAACAAAACGACAAAAACGATATGAAAACGAAAAAAGGGTCAAAAATGATCAAAAAAAGTTGAAAAAAGTTTAAACAAATTTTTTTTCCCGGACAAAAAAAGGGAGAGAATTCCCATATTTTATGGGTAAACTATTTATCCGGATTTTCTAATTCCTGGAAATAAATTTTTATAGTCCAAACATAGTAATAGATTTCCACCCTAAATTTTTCCGGGATTAAAAAAAAATACCGCGTACCAAACGCCCCCTTTAAGAAAATGTATGTCAATAGCCTGATCCATCAGACAACACAATCTTCAAATGATATCATAAACAACCTAAGAAAACATCAACTAGCAAGACTCTAGATCAGAAACATCAACTAAGGACTCTAGATCAGAACCTGAAGAACGTTAAACGAGCAAAAAAGGAGTTAAATAACTAAGTGTTGCCCGTCTTTCCACCAGCAAGAAACATTAAAGGAGCTTTTGATGTGATTTAGACGAAAGCAGATCTATTGGCCAGCTTTGGGCCCGTCGGTGACTGGATCCGATCTTTCGCAATAAAGGAAGATTCAAAAAATTACTGAGAAATACGAGAGTGAAAAAGGATGATAGTTTGCAGTAAGAGTCCAGTATACATCAATATAAGCAACTTTGATTACAATTCCACCATTAATGCATCCAGTTCTTCAACTCTGCTTGTCTGACAAAAACAATATTAGCATATTCATACTGAAGGTGTACAAAATGTTGGGGGTGATGGAATGTGATGGCCAAGATTGGGTTGGTTATGAAGACCTAACATATTTCTAGGTATAGAGAAGCTGACAGTACAATACAAGTTACACTACAACTCTTGCTCAGGCTCTCTGAAAGCAGCAAGTATAAAGACCAGCCATGCTGATGAAAGCGTCAACTTTTCTTGCTAAATATCATCTTCCCTCTACTACTTTCTGTGGGATCACATTGACACATTCACAAGTAGATGTTCAACTTGCACAACACTACTTTCACCTAATTTTCTAAGAAACAATAGTTTTCAGAACAGTTCTGTCTTCATTTGGGATTGTTGTGCTCTTGTTGTGGAATAGTTCTCTCTCAGCTTTCAATCTAAACTTGGGCGATAAAAGGCTTGCAGCGCCAAGCACACACTTGCGGTATGAGAAATCTTCTGTTGTGCCATCCTTCCTTATTAGGAGGAAACATCTGGATTCTTGGTGCTGCAGGCTCCGTCCAATCTGTAAGACGGAAAATATTTAGCATTAGTAAGAGAGTAAAGATGAAAAATGCAGGCTTTCTCATTCTAACGAAATTTAAATTCCATGCTAATTATAGGACGCCATATAGACCGAACTTCCATTGCAGAAACTAGGGCAGTAGAGCTATCGTCCTTCTCCATCCAGGATAAGTTCAATTTATATCTCTGGTGTCAATCTCCACTTCTCCATCGCGGCTTTCGCTTTATGACCACTAACAGCCTAGCAGCATGTTTTGAGTCCAAACTTTTGTCTATCACTGCTGTCTTACCACGATTGAGGTTTTTACCCCCTATATCCACAATTGAAGAAGACAATGATTGTGAATTGCTGCATTGGCTGCTAAGCAGACCTGTGCCTTTGGCATCCTATTATGTAAGTATGTATCTGGTTCTAGAAGTGGGCCTTCTGAGGGAAGCAAAAATTTGATGGAGATACAGTACATGACTCATAGCGAAATTATGCACATAACAGTGTGGCACAGAATTCAGATTGATATTTCCTAATAAGATTGCCACTAGTAATTACCTGCAAATTACATTTTTCCCATTTCTATCGAAGTAATTTAAATTGAAGTAGAAAAAAAATAGTTAGATAAACAAGTTCTCTAAAAAGCTATGCAACATACTATCTTTTGCATTACCTTTATTTCTTCAACTCCTACTCCTATCTTAGCATCTTTTTTGGATGATACATCAAAGCCTTCATTACAATTGACTTGTCTGCTTCATCAAGATTACCATCCATTGGGTACCTATACATAAACGAGACTTCTTAATGAGTAATTCTGCATTTCTAGAGGTGTAAAGATCAAAATGTAAATAACAAGACATGATATTATTTGAAAGACAAAGAAGCATAAGCAATTGTTTGTTACAGAGAATGAAAAAAATACCAAAAGTTCATGTTTCACTCCCAGCTCATGTTTTAGACTAGGATAAATATATGTAAGACAAAAAATGGATAATATTAAAAAGGGATAATTTAGCAAATGCCCCATTCTAAATGTTGAAATTAGCATATACCCCCACTATTTTATTTATCTAACAAATACCCCCATTTTTGATATAAAATAATAAAAATTTAAGATATACCCCCACTCTTTTACATAGGAGTGGGGGTATTTGCTAAATAAAATAAATAGTGGGGGTATATGCTAGTTTTAACATTTGGAATGGGGGTATTTGCTAAATTATCCCTATTAAAAACTAATAATGATTCTCCAATTGACACTTGATCAGGTTGTCAGGAAGTACATCACTGCAGAATCTTCATCCTGTTTGTAATATAAAATAAATAATAATTTACGAAAAGTTAACGCTGAGATAATGTAGCATGTGGAAAATATATGAAAATATACTTGTAAGATGTATTTTACTATATTGCAAAAAAATTTATATTTCAAAACATAAGGCTCTTCACACTAAACATTCATGTGCGCTTAAACTATTACAATGAGCAATAATATGAAGAGTGTATTTCATGATAATTTTCTTTAGAGCACCATGCTTCAAGAGAAAATATCGTGATTCGTGAGAAATTTCTCCAGACATTACCTCTTTTCCTTTGACATCCAAACACAGGAAAGGAAAGACCTTCCTTTCCCAAGGCCCTTCCTGGAACCAAACATGTAGTTTGTTGTTTGTTTTGATGTTTAAGAATGCATCTTTAATGGTCCAACAACTATTCTAACTTAATGCAGATTCATAATGAACATGGAAAAAGTAAGGCATTTATTAACATCTAACTGTTGAACTTCAAATTCAAATTTTGGATTCATGGCTGCAACTGTTCCACTTCCTACCCCATACAAAAACTCGAACTTCAAACAACGCATAAAAAATTTCATGGGAAGTGACAAGTAATACATTGGAATTTGGATCACAAAATTTGCGATCCAAATCGTGTAACACAACTATACGGATCGCATACCACAATGATCCAAGTTGTAAGTGTTTACCGCATACCGGTATGCTCGCCCAGGAACGTGGTACAGTGGGTATTCTTGTGTACCATGTAACTATGAAATGTTTTAGTACAGTGTGTGTGCATTTATTAACATCCAAGTGTTAAAATTCAATTTGAAGTTAGGATTCATGGCTGCAACTGTTCCACTTCCAACCCCATGAAAAAAAAATTGAAGTTCAAGAATTTCGTATAAAATAAAATAAAAAGTAAAAGAGGTATATGAAGGAAAATGTCGAAAAATAGTTAGTGGCACTCGGTTCAAGGCAAGATTAGTGGCAAAGGGCTTCGCGCAGAAGGAGGGAGTGGACTACAATGAGATCTTTTCTTCGGTGGTCAAGCACACTTCTATTCTTGGTTCAAGGCAAGATTAGAGCAACTCGATGTGAAGACGGCATTCTTGCTCGGCGATCTTGACGAAGAAATTTATATGAATCAACCGGAGGGCTTCAAGGTGGATGGCAAGAAAAATCATGTGTATTTGTTGAAAAAACCGTTGTATGGGTTGAAACAGTCGCCTCGACAATGGTACAAGCAGTTCGACACCTTCATGACATGGCATGATTTCACCCGAAATAAGTATAACTGTTGTGTTTACTTTCATAAACTTCGTGGTAGAGATTATATTTATCTATTGCTTTATGTTAATGATATGCTTATTGTCTCAAAAAACATGGTAGAGATAGATAAACTGAAATCTCAACTTAGCTCGAAGTTTGAGATGAAAGACTTGGGTGCAGCCAAGAAGATTTTGGGGATGGAGATTAAAAGGGATAGGGAGAAACGAAAATTGTCTGTCTCAGAAGTCGTACATTAAGAAGATCATTGCTTGTTTTGGTTTGGAAGATGCAAAGTCGTACATAAGAAGATCATTGCTTGTTTTGGTTTGGAAGATGCAAAGTCTGTTTCTACTCCCTTGGCTGGCCACTTTAGGCTCTCGGCCAAGTTATCCCCTACTACAGATTAGGAGAATGAGCACATGGCTTGAGTTCCTTATGCGAGTGCAGTTGGCAGCTTAATGTATGCTATGTTGTGCACTCGACCAGACATTGCACAAGCCATAAGTGTAGTTAGTCGCTTTATGGCTAATCCGGAGAAGCACTGGGAGGCTGTGAAGTAGATATTCAGGTACTTGAAGGGCACCATTGATGTGGGATTATAATTTGGTGGAGACTTTAGTCAGGTTGGTGGATATGTAGATCCAGACTATGCTGGTGATCTGGTTAGGCGCAGGTCAACTACCGGATACAGTGTTCTAAAAATCGGCCTAGGCGGCCCTAGGCGCTAGGCGGCCCCTGGCCGCACCGAAAACGCCCTAGACGGCCGGCTTAGGTGCTAGACGGGCCTAGCGGCCCTAGGCGGGCCTAGGCGGCCCTAGGCGGCCCTAGGCGGCCATAGGCGGGCCTAGGCGGCCCCTATTTTAAAATTTCAAAAAAAAATTCAAAAAAAAAAAATAAAACTTACCGGTGGTGGTGGTGTGGACTGGTGGTGGTGGTGCAGCTGCTGACGGCGGTGGTGGTGGTGAGCCGGTGGTGGTGGTGGTGGTGGAGCCGGTGGTGGTGGTGGTGGAGCCGGTGGTGGATGCGGTGGTTCTGGCGGTGGAGGCGGTGGTGGTGGTGGTGGAGCCGGTGGTGGTGGTGGTGGTGGTGGAGCCGGTGGTGGATGCTGTGGTGGAGGCGGTGGAGGCGGTGGTGGTGGTGGTGGAGCCGGTGGTGGAGGCGATGGAGGCGGTGGTGGAGCTGGTGGTGGTGGCGGTAGTGGAGCTGGTGGTGGTGGCGGAGGCGGTGGTGGTGGCGGGGTAGTGGAGCTGGTGGTGGTGGGAGAGGGATGGAGAGGAGAGAGGAGAGAGGGACCGGAGATGGAGAGGGAGAGGGAAAGGAAAGGGAAGGAAATGAAAGGAAAAAGGAAAGGAAAGGAAATAAAAGGAAAAAGGAACGGAAAGGAAATAAAAGCAAAGGAAAAAAAGAAAGAAAAAAAAAATGAACTCCAACAGAGTTCGAACCTAGGACTGAGTCAACTCTAAACTTAAACCCACAAGCTAACCAACTTGTCATGTGTGAGTTATGTTAATATATGACATACATATATATATATGTTAGATCTATATACATTTATATTTAAAAAAAAAATTCAGTTCGGCGCCTAGGCGCCCTAGGCGCTAGGCGGGCCCTTGGCGCACCGTCCCCGCGTAGCGATTTTACAACATTGACCGGATACGTGTTTTACGTGGTACACCAGTCAGTTGGAGGTCTATGTTGCAGGCTACGGTTGCCCTATCGACTACGGAAGCAGAGTATATGGCAGTGAGAGAAGGCCTATGGCTTCGTGGTTTGATTAATGACTTGGGGGTGAAGCATGATGTACTTGATGTACAATGTGATAGCATGAGTGCTATCTACTTGGCAAAGAATCAAGTCCACCATGCAAGGACCAAGCATATTGATGTTCGCTACTACTTCATACGGGATGTTGTAGAAGACGGTGATATTGCACTTGAAAATGTGCATACCAAGGACAACCCCGCTGATATGTTGACTAAGGTTGTTCTTGGAGCCAAGTTCCAACATTGCTTGGACTTGCTCCAAGTCCTACCAATTTCTTGCGAGCCCTTAGGGACGGAATTGACGAGTGGTTGATTTAGTGAAGCTGTGCGGTGGAGAAGTGTCGGCTCAATTTTGTGGCAAAATCTTGCCGACGTGAAGATATGAAGGAAATGTCCAAAATAGGTCCATGACCTTTTTTGACCATATATATGGTAATTCTATATAAAATTGGATTTGACCATAGATATGGTAATCCTACATAAGATTGATTTTAAGCCAGATTGAATTTTAAGCCTACATAGGATTAGATTTCTATGCTATATAAAGGGGTCTAGAGGTGCTCCTTGACATATCTCATTGTGCTCAATAATTGTTGAATAAGTTCAACACAAGAGAGCTAAAGTTGTTGAATAAGTTCAACACAAAAGTTTGAGAGATTTTTTTTTTCTTTATCTTTGCGATAGAGAGTTTTTAAGAGTAAGGAGAGAAGTGTTGAGAGAGTCATTGTAATTCTTTTTCTTCTTTATAGTGGTACTGAATCACCCTAGTCCGTGGAAGTAGGCATCTTGGCCGAACCACGTAAATCATTGTCTTTGTGGTTGTCAATTTTCTCTAAGGTATTCTCCGATTTCTTGGGTTCATTTTCGCTGTGCCCCAACAGTAGATGAGCTATAAAGGCTAGTGGCATATCAAGAGCATCTGGCTGGTAAACATTTCACAGAAGTTCCAAAATGATATATAAATAATGACTATACTAACGAAAATGGCAGAAGAAACAAATAAGGGAATTCTGTATGCTAAAGATAGAAGCCTACAAGCTGAAGAAAGGATGATCGTGCAATCAAAAGAACTTCATCATCATACAAGTCCAATAGAAAGGGGTCATGCCTATGGAGCATATGAAACTCCATAAAGTATTTGACAAAGGTTTTTGTTGAGAATCAATAAGGGACTTTTAGTCCCACATCGGAATATGTAGTATGTAGAGGAGCTAGACTCCCTATAAGTAGTGAAGTAGTCCATCAATAAAAAATATCCAACCATTACTTTCTACATGGTATCAGAGCCATAACCCTCTCTTCTTCACAAAAAAAAAACAAAATTTTTTCCCACCCGCCCCCCCCTCGCCGGCCTCCCGCTCCAGCAGCAACCCCACCATCTCGCCACCCCCCCCCCCCCCCGCCGACCTACACCGCAGCCACCCCCCTCCTTACCGACCCCCCCTCGCCGACCTACACCCGCCGCCAACCCCCCCCCCTCGCCGGCCTCCACCAGCAGCGTCCCCACCCCCCTCGCCGACCCCCCCCCTCGCCGCCTACACCAGCAGCCACCACCCCCCCCCCCCCCCCCCCCCCCCCCCCACCCCCCCCCCCCCCCCCCCCCCCCCCCCCCCCCCCACCAGCAACCCCCCCTTCCCAAACCCTAACCCTAGCCACCACAATGTCTAACCCTAGCCTTTCCTTCTCTTACAAACCCTAGCCGTCCTCTTTTTCTCAAAAAAAAAGGCGTATTTCGAAGACAGACGGCTGTCAAATGCTTTATTTGCACCAACTCTGTTCCTAGATTATGCCGTTTGGAACTAACAAATGCTTATTTTGTTATTCCTTTTTCACATCGGGATCTATACAGAGACTGATCATGTCTTCTCTGGTGTCCTGACGTGTTCACTTTACATGCGCGCGTCGGTGCTGGCCAAGTTAGTAGCGCATTCGTAAAGTCTCTGGCGTCGAAGAAGACGACGAAGCCGACGAAGTTGGGTACGTTGCAGACTCCGAAGTTGTAGACTCCGACGTCGAAGACAACGAAGAAGACGACGAATAGGGTTCACAGTTGAAGAAGCCATGGATTCGATCAGTGACAAACTGACGGCCGAAGAGATGAAGTCCTTGGTTGATGATATATTATCAAAGAGATTAACCGAGGCAACCCCACGTGTGATCCATACTGATGTGGATCCGTCACCTTACAAAATGGGGAAGCTGGAGACGAAGTTGGAAGGAACGTCCAACTACTTAAAGTGGTCGCGGCAGGCGATGGGAAGCTGGAGAAGCTGGAGACGAAGTTGGAAGGAACGTCCAACTACTTAAAGTGGTCGCGGCAGGCGATGCGGACGCTGAAGGGACGTGACTTGGTTGGCTATGTCACTGGCCAAGCCAAGGCGCCTGCCGATCACTTCGCAAAGGAGTTTGCTGTTTGGGAGATTGTCAACAACGTAGTAGCTGGGTGGTTGACTGCCTCATTAACCGACCAGGTGTCGGACAATGTCGAGGCAATGGAGGCTGCTGCGGATATATGGCGGACTCTAAAAGATATGTACTCCGGCTCGGACAACCCTATGCGGGTCTTTCAACTGCAAGATGAACTCGATAGGATGGCCCAAGACGAACGTACCATCTCTGAGTACGCAGCCCTGTTGAAGAAGTACTGGTCTGATCTGGATCATTATGATCCTCTTGGGATGGAAGATGCACAAGTCGAACCGGCATTCGCAAAGTACTTTCAGACGTTCCTGGCTTATATTTCGCGGCAGCGTATGATGAAATTCCTGAAGGGACTACACCATGTGTTTGAGCAGAGACGGAATATCCTCCTATCCCAACCCACGCTTCCGACCTTGGAAGAAGCTATAGCCGTCATGACACAGGAAGAAGCTCGACTGAAGTTGATGCCCAACAAGGGCTCCTACCAGGGGGAGCAAGCCGCGGTTGAAAAGTCTGCCCTTGCTGCCTTCAATCAACCTCCATCTGCGGGTGGTGTCTGCCACAATTGTGGTGACTCCGGACATTACATCCGATTTTGTCCAAAACCCTTGCGAAATCAGTCTAATGATCGAGGACGGGTCGTGGAGGCCGACGTGATAGTAGAGGAGGCTATGCTGGTATAAGGGGAGGACACAAAGCAAATCTGGCGGAGGAAGGGGGAGAGAATCAACTGGCTGAAATAACCCCGCTTGAGCGGGAGTTCCTTGAGAAGTTGCGAGGCACAAAGCTGGGTTCGGCCGACAGTCCTGGGACGTCTTCTACCTCGGGGGATCACATCACTTGCTTTGCCCAGACCAGCACCGGTAATCCTGCACGTGCTCTTGCATCTGTCCATCAGCCAGGATGGATTATGGACTCTGGGCATCTCGCCATGTCACGGGATCCCGTGGTGCGTTTCAGGACTATACTCACCTACCATTGCCGGAGAGTATTCAGACCGCTGATGGTACATCCAGCCCTGTCATGGGTAAAGGCACTGTCGCATGCACCCCTTCCATCACTCTAAACAATGTCTTACATCCTCCGTCTTTTCCTGTCAATTCTATCAATTAGTGCCATTATACTTGATCTTAACTGTACTGTTTTCTTTGACATTCCTACGGTGACTTTTCAGGAGAAGGGGGCAGGACGACGACTTGGGACTGGCACATGGCATAAGGGGCTGTGGTATTTAGACAGGACTGGACTGGACACCGCATTGGCATCCTTGGTAGCAGACGCACAACCAGAAGCTTCCTGTCGCAGTGTTGAAGCCGACTTGCTACTCCACCACCAGCGTGTCGGTCATTCCTCTTTTAAAGTTATTAGTCGAATGTATCCGTCCTTATATCAAAGGGCTAATAAAGAGAAGTTGTTTTGTAATGCTTGTGAGTTGGAAAAACATACCAGAAGCGCGTATGTGAGCTCGGGGAATAGGAGTTCAGCTGCTTTTGACATGATACATTCGGACGTATGGGCCCTTGTCCTACAACCGGAATTAACGGTTTTCGATGGTTCGTCACCTTTATTGACTGTTATACCCGCGTGACATGGGTCTACCTTATGAAGAATAAAAGTGATGTCCTTGAGGCCTTTCGGGACTTTCATCGCCGGGTGGAAACACAATATGGCGCTAAAATTAAGTGTTTCCGGTCTGACAATGGGACGGAGTATACTAATAAGAGGGTTGCTGAGTTTTTTTCACTCATGGAATACTACATCAAACTTCTTGTGCTTATACTCCGGCACAAAATGGTGTGGCTGAACGAAAGAACAGACACCTGCTGAAGTCGCACGGACGATGATGCTGGCTATGAATGTCCCGAAACACTTATAGGGGCAGGCTATATTGACGGCCTCTTATCTCATCAACAGAATGCCATCTCAAGTATTGGACTGGAAGACACCGTTGGAGATGCTTACTGGGGCAACTACATACACTGTTCCACCGAAAATTTTTGGATGTGTGTGCTTTGTCCAAGATAATAGGCCAGACGTTGGCAAACTGGATCCTAGAGCAGTTAAATGTGTCTTTGTCGGTTACACGGCGACTCAGAAGGGATATGCCTGTTGGAGTCCAGTCGAGCGAAAGATGTTTGTAAGCATGGACGTTACATTCAGAGAACTCAAACCATACTATGGTTCAGATGACGGTTCAGCATTTGGTGACACACCTAACACAGATGGTGTTAGATGTGAGGGAAGATAATAAGCCCAAATGTGGTCGTCGGATCGGTTCCGTGTCCGGTTGTAGAAAACTGGACGAAAGGGGGAGAGCACAGTGACTCAGATACAGAGAATGAAGAAGAAGATACATATGTTACGTAGGGGGAGTAGCAGACAAGGGAAAAGGAGCTCCAAGTCTACAGAAAGAGACAACAGAAGTCCAGTACTGTGCCTATGCCGTGCCCTGTGCCTACTGAACCAAGTCCCTCGTCTACTCCTGCTCCAACTCTTGAAGATGTTGCCCCGCACTGAATCACTCGGATTCTGAGGCGGATCTCTCCGACTCGGATGGTATGATCTCTCCACCACCTATTGCTCCCTTAAGGAGATCTTCTCGCATCAATGCGGGTAAGGCTCCTGCTCGTTTCGATGATTACGAACATGACATTGCCAACTTCTTGTCTTATTCTAACATTTCTTCGAATTATCGAGCCTTCATTGCATCGTTAGACTCTACTTCGTTGCCCAAGTGTTGGCAGGAAGCAAACAAAGATCCAAGGTGGAAAGCTGCAATGATGGAAGAACTTGGGGCACTGGAGAAAAATAAGACATGGGAGCTGGTTCCATTACCCAAAGGGAAAAAAGCTGCGGGATGCAAATGGGTGTACACAGTGAAAGAGACGCCAGAAGGAAAAGTAGAGCGGTACAAGGCGAGGTTGGTTGCAAAAGGATTCACACAGTCATATGGCATAGACTATGATGAGACGTTTGTCCCAGTAGCAAAAATGAGCACCGTGAGAACTCTGGTCTCCATTGCAGCGAACTATGGGTGGAAGCTATACCAGCTGGATGTGAAGAATGCCTTTCTTCATGGGGACCTGCAAGAAGAAGTGTACATGGAGCTCCCGCCAGGGTGCTACGCAACGGAATCAGACGGAGGGACGTCGCAAGGAAAGGTGTGTAAACTGAAGAAGTCACTATACGGGCTCAAGCAATCTCCTCGAGCCTGGTTTGACAGATTCAGAAAGGCTGTTACAGGCATGGGATACCGTCAAACAAATGCAGATCATACGGTCTTCCTCCAGCATGCAAGAGGCCACATCACTATACTTGCTATATATGTGGATGATATAGTGATCACAGGTGATGATGAAGTCGAGATCGCTAAGCTGAAGTCAAAACTCGCGAAGGAGTTTGAGGTGAAGGATTTAGGAGCGATGAGGTACTTTCTAGGTATCGAAGTATGTGAAGGCGAACAGGAATTGTTCTATCACAAAGAAAATACGCACTAGATCTGCTGAAGGAGACAGGGATGCTGGGATGCAAAGCAGCCGTCACTCCAATTGACCAGAAGTGTAAGCTTGGACCAGAAGCAGGAGAGCCTGTTGATCGTGAAAGATATCAAAGACTTGTAGGGAGGTTGATTTATCTGGGACACACTCGCCTTGATATCTCATTTGCGGTGAGTGTAGTGAGTCGTTACATGCATGATCCAAGAACGGGTCATATGGAAGCAGTATTTCAGATCTTAAGATATCTGAAAGGAACGCCGGAAAGGGGCTATGGTTCAAGAAGAATGGACGCATAGAAGTTGAGGAATACTGTGATGCAGACTGGACGAGCTGCATAGACGACAGAAGGTCTACCACGGGATACTGTGTTTTTGTAGGAGGAAATCTGGTCTCATGGAGAAGCAAGAAACAGTCAGTGGTAGCACGGTCGACAGCTGAAGCAGAATACAGAGCAATGGCTCTGGGAGTGTCAGTTGCTATGGGTGAAAGCATTGCTGACAGAGTTGAAGCTGGACAAGGAAGCACCATTGTGTCTTCTGAGCGATAGTCAAGCTGCAATAAGTATAGCTAACAATCCAGTTCAGCACGACAGAACGAAGCACATCGAGATTGATCGATTCTTCATCAAGGAGAAGCTGGAACAAGGGATACTGAAGATTGACCATGTCCGCTCAGAAGAACAAGTTGCAGACTGTCTGACTAAGGGTCTTAGTTCATTAAGTCTGTCGAAGCTATGTAACAAGATGGGGATGATCAATATCTATCGCCCATCTTGGGGGAGTGTTGAGAATCAATAAGGGACTTTTAGTCCCACATCGGAATATGTAGTATGTAGATGAGCTAGACTCCCTATAAGTAGTGAAGTAGTCCATCAATAAAAAATATCCAACCATTACTTTCTACAGTTTTATGACCGATTCTCGACCTAATATCAACCTTCTACATGTGTTAAATTTCTCGCCAAGATAGCCATGAGCATGAGCAAGTCATACCATAAGATAGCTAGTTGGCAGAGAAGTAGACCTACATTTCAGATATCTACTTTAAGCTCATGCAACAAAGGAGATCCTCCAAGTTCCCTTAGACTATAGAGTTTAGATAAAGATAATACAATAATAGGGAATTCCATTCATCACTATGACATATTAAGCCAAAGAGTGAAAAGGACTTGCACACCAAATCAAAAGAACTTCATCTACCTCTCCAGACACAATATCTTGAGTACCTATGGTAGTGACTATATACGATGGCATTTGATGTTATGCATAGAATCGAGTTCTTGTGAATGGGGAAAACCAGGGCTCTTATTTTGTGACGATAGAGACGATTGCTTCCATCACTGACAAGAAAAACAATGAATTCTCCTTTAGGTGCTTCAAGTGCGGTTATAGGTAAAAAGAGCTGGTATGGGAGAACCTTTTGTATAACTGGAAATTGCTGAGAAACCCAATTTCGGGGTTGCTTTTTATGAAAAACCCACCCGCAGGATGGGTTTTATGAAATGCACAGAATTATATATTTCCACGTTAACTATTCCAAGATTCCCTTTAGATGTTCTGTATTTACAAAATTAATACAATAACTACCCCTCCGCACAAACTCAGATTTGGATTGTGATTCTCGTCGTCTTCTTCTTCTTCTTCTTCTTCACGAGAGATCTAAATTCCATTGCTCTCATCTTCAGCAGAGATCGTAAAGATCGTTCGTAGTTCACCGTACTTTTTTTAGTCGAACTTCGATCATCGCTCATCTTCTTCTTCTTCTTTTCTTATTTTTCGACAATTAGGTCAATTATGGAGAGAAGATCTTCTTTTCCATAGGAGTTAGCATCGTTTTGAAAGAAGAACGAAAACTCTTGAATCTTTATTCATGTCAAATTTCTTTCCACAAAATAAAAAAATAAAAAATTAGGTTTCTGTCAACTGTCTCCGTCGATATAACACGAAGAATAGTCATTCTCCTGCAGTTTAACAAGGAGAATAGCATTCTCCGTGTTACTAACAAGGAGAATGGTATTCTCCGTTTTCTAACACAGAGAATGGCATTCTCCTGTGTTTTAATATTTGAATGATCATTCTCCGTGTCATTTAGCACGGAGAATGGCCATTCTCCGTGTAATGTGTCATTTAGCACGGAGAATGGCCATTCTCCGTGTAATTTAGCACGGAGAATGGGCGTTCTCCGTGTTAAATGACACGAAGAATGGTCATTCTCCTACGTTTTAACACTGGGAATGGCCATTCTCCGTGTAAATTAACACGGAGAATTCTATTCTTCGTGTTAAATTAACACAGAATGGCCATTCTCCGTGTCATTCTCCTGCGTTTTAACACTGGAATAACCATTCTCTGTCTTAAATTACACGGAGAATGGCCATTCTCCGTGTAAATTAAGACGGAGAATGGCCATTCTCCATGTAATTTAACACGGAGAATGGTCATTCTCCGTGTAAATTAAGACGGAGAATGCCATTCTCCGTGTTACTAACACGGAGAATGGTCATTCTCCTGCATTTTATGGTCAGTTGAAACTTTGGAGGGCCATAACTTTTGACTGGGAGGTCGAAACGAGATCCGGTTTGTCGCAAAATGAGCGTATCTTCGAGGAGCCTGAGATTGACAGCTTCTCCGTTAGTCAGCCTTCCGAAATTTTAGAATTGCAAAAAATGATGTTGGGACCTCCGTTTTAGCACTTTTGTCGTTTGTCTCGGTCTTTCCGAAATTTTCCGACGAGTTTTTGAAGATTTTTGAGGAGAAAACCTAGATTCGAAAGTGAGCAGCGTATGGAAGAAGATGAAGTATCGAAACTTTTTAAGATTAATTTCTTGGGTGTTTTCAATAAATTAGAAGGAAGGGCAAAAAGGTCATTCAGAACCCTCTTTATATATTTTTGCTAATTCTGGGCACGCGATGAAATGTTATTGCGCGGGTGGGTTTTTCATAAAACTTTTTTTCGTTTTTTGGGCATTTCATAAATTTTCCCTTAGTATAAGGTTCCAAATGGTAAATAGAGGTAAAATTAGACCAATAATCTTGTAATAATGTGTTCTATTTTAAAAGAAAAAGTCGTCTTCTCCCCCCTAAACAAGAACCGGTCCCATCACTCCAAATTTAACGTGGTAGTTTCCCGAAGTTCGTATAATGAAAAGAAAATTTTATCTCACGGACCAAGATGGTAACCTTCCGGGAGATGGAAAAAGAAGGTAGATATAAGTGAAAAGGTACAGTCTTTCAGCGCTTTATGAAAAAAAAATGTCAAATGAAAAAGCTCGTCGTACGAAGGTTTAATAAAGCACTGTAGATGTATTGCTGTTTACACAGTGCTTAGATGGTTAGACTATTCACTGAGGCTTAAGCCCATCCTACGAGATGTTTTTTGGATTTGCAAAATCCAAATGATATATTGTTGAACTTACATAAAAGGCACACTGTTGCAAAACTCATCTTACAGAACTTCCAGAGAGGTAAGAACAAATCTGAGGGAGACTTAATTTTAGGGATATTTAATCTTCGGGTCTCGAATAAGTTAAGATATTTGTGTTTGGGTCTCCATAATAGATATGATTAGCATTTGGGTCTTGGACTAATGGTTGACTGTCAAAACGTAACTAAAAAAATGAAAAAAAGAAGAAAAGAACGGGAAAAAAATGAAAAAAAAAGAAAAACAAAACAAAAAAAAGAGAAAAAAAAAAAAGAATAAAAGATCGGAAAAAGGAAAAAAAATGACGGGAATAAATCTTTGTGGGAATAAATTTGCCAAGGTATTCGTAATTTCCGGAAATAAATTTGCTCGGGAATAGCGAGACCTAAAGTCTAAATATTCCGAGCAAATTTATGATGGCAAACCTATTCCCATGTTTGGTTTAGGTCAAAAAATTATCTCGAAAATTATGAATACCCGAATAAATAATTACCAACAAAACGTGGAAATCCTATACCTTAGGAACATGTGGGTATATTTTTTTTGTTTTTTGTTTTCTTTATTTCACCTTTTTCGTTTTTTAGATTTTTTTTCAGATTTCTTTGGTTTTAGTATTTTAGTTTTTTATCCTTTTTCTATTTTTTGTTTTATTTCATCATTTTTTCTCCTTTTTCCCTTTTTCGTTTTGTTCTTTTTTTTCTCTTTTTTTGGTTTTTCATTCATTTTCTTCTTTTTATTCGTTTTTTTCATTTTATCTTTCATTTTTTCCCTTTTTTTAAAATTGTTTAGTTGGGTTTTAACCGTCAACCGTTAGTCCAAGACCCAAACACTAATTATCTCTATATGTCTATTATGGAGACCCAAACACAAATATCCTAACTTACTCGAACCCAAAGTCTAAATATCCCCTTAATTTTATAAGGGAAATTAGATTCAGAACAGAGGGCCTTGAATGGAATATGTTTTATGATGATATGAAGGTTTAACCAAATGATAGTCAAATCTACAACCGAACACCTTAAGTACTAGACTGGGAGAACATGGTGCTCACATCATCAATGTAAACTATTCTCAGTGTCCTCATAGTATTAGTATCAATATCATTAAATTCCAAGAAGAAAACACATTTATTTCTATTTAGTTTTATGCAACAAGATAACCTTTGAATCAAACACCAGTACAAATTCGATGGAAAATATCTCTCATTAGTATCATACAGTACAACAAAATTGCTTGTTCACTAATCATGTGATAAAAGGTGAAATCTGTAGTAATTGAACAAGAAAAGAAAAGTAGGGCATATAATGATGCTACTTACTGACGCAATATTGCTCGCAAGGAAGAAGCTATATCAACAATATCAGACCACAAAGGAACTCCATGAGACAAGGACTTTGAATTGAATCCTGTATTTGTTTGCTCCATGAAACTACAACCATACTCATTCATTCTTTTTATACCAGAATGAGATTTGACTAGATTCTGTCCTTTAGATTTGTTAGCAGTGCCTTGACCAGGTGGTCTGCATATTTCAATGTGATCTGCTGCAGATTTATTATATTTCATGCTAAGCAATGATTCATAAACACTCTCAGTCTCTGTCAAATTATGCACCTGGAGAAAAATATCTGATTAGGAACAATCAGGTCAATATAAAGATATGACATGTAAACAAAAATAACAATATTAATTTCATGCATTAGCACACTTTCGTTTGGTTGAGAATACCAAACATTTGCCACAACCATAAGAAGCAAGACTTAGAAAGAAGGAAGCCTTGACAGAGGTTAAAGACTGAAAGTAAACTGCTGATATTGCTTAACTTATTGCTAATGCAACTTAAGCTAACAAAACTGCATTCTAGTCAAAAAGTGCTAACAAAACTGTGAAGCATATTGCTTAAAGGGGAACATAGCTTGTACCACTATTTTATTATTGAGCTTCTATATATTATTATTATTTATTTGGCGTGCTAATAAGCAATAAAGGCAAAAGGGTGGCTGATGCAGGACATAATGCCACGGCTCCAAGATATCATCATTAGTGAAGATGATCATACATTTGCACCCAAAATTATACTAAGGTAATCACTAATATTGAATTTATTGGCCAGGTGATGCAACGATGGAAAGTTACTTTCTCAAACCCTAAAATATATCATACAAATCAAAGTGATAATGAATGAAATACAGAAACTAGAAATAGCAAAGAGTTATTCTCTAATCTATAAATAAGAAAATCATACAATACAAGGATTGAGGTACAAATAAAATTCCAAGTTTAACAAATGAATATGAATATAAATATGAACAATAATCCTAGGAACCTGTGAACTGCGAAGCACAATCCACCTATACTATGAAATTGCGGTTCTCTTGGATCCACTATCCAAGGATCCGAGATATCCCTACAACCCCTATAGATCGAAAGAACAAAAACAAAACTGGCAACTCTAACCGTCACAATAAATACAATAAAGCACTCACCGAAACCCGAAAGGGATGCCGAATCAACGACCGTTGCCGATGCCTTCTTCTTTGTCTCTCAATCCCGTAGTAGACCGAGCTCCCAGGAATTGTCGTTGCCGAACTCTCTTAGTTGATGCTCCTAAGTTTAGCTATACTTGTGCTTGTTAAGATCTTGTGCGCATATATATATATATATATATATATATATATATATATATATATATATATATATATTATTTTTTTTTGAAGCAATGGTTAATTGTGGTGAACTCGCCTCCACTGGGGCTCGAACTTCCGACCACTTGGGCCGCATGCATCTCTCTTAACCACACTAGGCTAGAGGTCATTTGCACGCATATATATATATATATATATATATATATATATATTGGAACAAGGTAAATTGTTTCTGGAATCGCTCCTACTGGGATTCGAACTCCTGACCACTCGGGCCGCATGCATCTCTCTTAACCACTAGGCTAGAGGTCATTTGCTATATATATATATATATATATATATATATATATATATATATATATATAATATAATATAATATAATATAATAATAATATAATAATAATAATAATATAATCTAATGGGAGCGGGCGAATCAGCGGGCGATCTAGGGTTTCCGCGGGCGAACCAGCAGGGGTCCCCTCCGTGGGACCTCGGAGCCAAGGTCGGGAGCGGGTCAGGCGACGGCCTGGCCGGGGCCACCTCGGCGGGCGGAGGCCAGGTCGGGGATGGCGCGGGCGACGCGGGAGGCGCGGGCGACGCTGGCGGCGCTGCAGGAGGAGGCGGCGTGCACCGGAAAGCAGGCGCCGGAGGCAGCGACAGCGGAGAGGGGGCTAACCAGGCGGCGGGTGGGCTAGCCTTTGGCGGCCCGCCTGGAAGCGGCGCGGGCGGCTCCGCTGCGAAGGTGGCCAGTGGCGAACGCGATGGTGGCCTCCGTAACGACGGACCCAGCAGCGGTGGCGGGACGGCGGGACGTTACGTGGCCCAAGGAGGTGGACTGGCCCCGGGCGGATTCTCTGGAACTCGAATCTTCCAACCTGGTTCTGGATCTCAACCTCAAGACGGACAGATGGATGGAGGGGGATGGACGACGGTTACACGTCGCCGAAGCGAAAAGTCAGGAGGAAAGGAGGGTAACGTTCAGTCCTCCTTGAGGCCATGTACCCCCTCTGATAGGAGGGCAGGGGAGGGGATGAGACCGCGGAAATCGGTTAATGCATCTGGGATCCCCTTAGGGGGGTCGTCTGGTGGTGGCGGGAGAACAGCTGGGTGACGACCTAAACTGGCTGTGGCGGATAAAGGGAAGGGCAAGGCGGTAGACTTGGGAGGTCAGGGGGCTAGGCCTCCTCCAACATCGATCTCCCAGCAAGCTCAGGGGACGATCCCTCGCCCTGTGGGCAAGTCGTGGGTGGACATATGTAAGCCTGGGGGTCGAAAAGCCCCACTACCATGGAGTTTGTTCCTCCTAAGAGGGTGGAAAGTGGTTTCATGGCCACGTTCCCTGCGGAGGAGATTGCTCAGGTAACGACCTTCTGGGAGAATACGTTGGTCCTTTATGTTCTGGGAAACAAACCCTTCTATGGGCAGATACGGACGTATACGACGCGGGTATGGCAGCCGAAGGGGAGCATGGAATTCTTTGCTAGGGAGAACGACTTCTATGTGAAGTTCGGGTTAGCAGACGATGTTACCAGAATCCTCCAGGGTGGGCCGTGAACGTTCGACGGGAGGCTTATTATCCTGAAAGAGTGGATTCCGGATCTGAAATGTGAGAAGGAAGTCTTCAATGCTATTCCGGTCTGGATCCGCTTCCCGGAGTTCCCGGTGCGATATTGGAGCATTCCATTGCTCATGCGACTGGCTAGTCTGGTGGGCAGGTCGATTAAGGCAGATTATGCTACAGCCTTTCGTTCGAGGCTGATGTATGCGAGGATGTTCGTAGAGATTCGAGCTGGGGGGAGATGCCGAGCATAGTGGAGTACGATGTCCCTTCGGGTGAGGTCCTATCCCAGAGAGTGGAGTACGAATGGGTGCCTCCTACCTGTTCACTTTGTGCCTGCTTCGGGCACCTTGATAGTTCTTGTCCGTCTGGAGGATTGCAGAGGGGGTCTGCCACGGCTACTACCGATACACCTGGCACCCCTCGGGCGGTGGCGTCTACACCCGGGGATGACACAGAGGGAGAGCTTTTGCGGGAGGGAGACCAACCAATGGAGGAGGCTAGGGGTCAGAGCCTACCTATCTTGCCTGCGGCATCTCCTCCTGGTGGCGCTATGGTCGTCTTCTCGACGCAGAGGAGCATTATCACCAGAGGCATGGTGACTTCGGAAATAGGGGGAGTGGAATTGGCGGATCGGCTAGTGAGCAAGTTTACAGTAGGAAGAGGCGTGCGGGCCCTCTGCGGGATGGTCCCCCTAGCGGGAGGGTGTCACCCCCCTGTTACGAGGGAGGAGCTTTGTGTTGACAATCCAACCTGGGCCCTAATGCTTACTCAGTTTCCCACCCAGCATGTCCCGACTGTTGAGGTGGAGGATATGACGGAGACGGAAGTGGTACCTCCCCCGGGTACCAGTTCAGGGGACTTACAGGGGGACCCCTCACTTAATAATTAATGACGATTATAGCCTGGAATGTGAGGGGTGCGTGCTCACTAGGGAGACGGAGAGAGATTTGTGTAGTTCTACACAAGGAGAAATGTGATCTCTGTTCTGCTGGAAACGAAGATTAAAGGAGATAAGACTCTTGCCCGTCGGACACCCAATAATTCGAGCCAGATACACAATTTGGCTCTCTGCGACATGGCGAGGATCTGGGTCAGATGGAGCTCGAAGTGTTGGGATGGGGACTTGATATTGATGTCGAAAGCAGCTGATTGCTATCGTTTTCACGAACAAAGGTGACTTTCGGTTCTTATTGGGAGCGGTATACGGCCACAACAACAGGAGGCGTCGGGAGGCCTTATGGAGTGATATTACTAGAGTGTCTACCGCTGCTGCTTTCTCTCACCTCCCTCTTCTTCTGATGGGTGATTTCAATGCTATTCTGCACAGAGGGGAGAAGATGGGTGGCAGACCGGTTCCAGATCCGATCTTGCATGATTTTCAGAGTTGCCTCCTCCAGTCGGACCTTCAGAGTCTATCTCGCTCGGGGTATATCTGGACCTGGCATAACAAAGAGTCAGGAACAGGGTTGCTTGTCAGTTGGATAGGGCCCTGGGCAACGGGGAGTGGTTCCGCCGGTTTCCTCATTCTATGGCTGAGGGGTTAGCCGCTGGGACGAGTGATCATTCTCCTATCAGGGTTAGATTCACTTCCAGCCCCTCGGTGCGGCCTCGTCCCTTCCAGTACAACAACAACTGGTTTCTCTTAGAGGGTTACTCAGAGACGATTACGGAGGGTGTTGCTCATTAGGTTGTGGGGACCGCTCAGTATCAGATGGTACACCGACTCAAGTACATGAAGAAGGCGCCATGGACTTGGGTGAAGAGTTTGCCCAAGTCCTCTCTGGAAGATAAGGAGGCGGAACTTCAGGCCATTCAACATTCCATGTAATCTGACTTGTTAAATGGGGAACTTGCGGCTAGAGAGAAGGAGCTGATTGGGGAAGTCAATACTCTGCGGCTTCAGAAGGAGATTAGGGTGGCTCAGCGCGCTAAATGTTCCTGACTTAAGAATGGTGACCGATGTACCAAGTTCTTCTATGATGCCATTCGCACCAGACAGCATCGGAACACCATCTCTTAGCTCCTTGATACCGAGGACAATCTGATCGGAGAGCCTTCTAAGATCTCTGTAGAGGCGGTCAGGTACTACTCTGAGTTATACTTTCAGACTGACTATCCTTCTGTGTTCCCAGATGTAGTCACGAAGAGATTGGTGACTCCATATGGGAATAACCTCCTGCTTGTCCGTCACTGTGGAGGTGGAGACCATTATCAAGAAAGCAAACCCCAATAAAGCTTCAGGCCCGGATGGATTCAGCAGTGGGTTCTACAAACGTCACTGAGATATTTTGAAGGTCTCGGTTCTCGAGGCGGTCCAGGAGTTCTTCTCTGAGGGGAAGCTGCTGAAGGAGTTGAACCACACTTTCTTGACTCTGGTACCAAAGAAGGAGGGGGCGACCTCGCTGGCGGACTTTAGGCCGATTGCGTGCTGTAATTATCTTTATAAAATAATTACGCACCTCATGTACCGGCGCATGGAGGGGATCATGCAGGACCTTGTCTCTCCGAACCAGACGGCGTTCATCAAGGGGCAATCTATAGCTGAGCATAGCCTTCTAGCTCATGAGATGGTGAGGGGTTTCAACAAACCTGGTGGAGAGAAGGCATGTGTAAAGCTGGATCTGAAGAAGGCCTACGACATGGTGAACAGGGAGTTCTTATGCCACCTTCTGTCTGCTATGGGGTTTGATGATCGTTGGGTTGCGTTGATTCGGGAATGAATATCGTCTCCCACCTTCTCGGTCCTTATCCAGGGTATTTCGCATGGGTTCTTCAAAAGCAACCGTGGACTCCGACAAGGTGACCCCCTATCACCTTACCTGTTCACGCTTGTCATGGAGTACTTTACATGCTTGATGGATAGGGCGGTCCATTTTGGGAGGATTGTCCCGTTGTACAGGAGAGTCGAGCCTCCGTTACCCACCTCATCTATGCCGATAACCTACTGGTGTTCATACAGCCTTCGTTGGAGGGTATGAACACGATATCTGAGATTATGGGCGAGCTGGAATCACACTCGGGGCTTCAGATGAACAGAGAGAAGAGCAGGGTCTACTTCAGTTCACTCTGCCTTTAGAAGGATGAGCGCGCTGATGCAGTTGGCGTGGAGAGTGAGCTCCCGGTGAAATACCTGAGAGTTCCTTTGACAGTCAACTATGCCCGAGACCAGGATTGCTATAGCCTGGTGGAGTATGCCCAGCAAAGAGTTGAAGGTTGGCAAGCTGCCGGATTATCATTTGGGGGACGTATCGAGTTAGTCCGATCGGTTATCTCTGTCCTGGCCCAGTTCTGGCTGCAGACTATTTTGTTACCCGTGGCTACCATCAAGAAAGATGAAAGGATTTGTGTTGATTTCATCTGGAGGGGGGGCCTACATGCGATATCTTGGAAACAGCTCTGTCGGCCAAAGAAGGAGGGGGGTGTGGGTCTCCGTCCTCTGTTGGCTATCAGGGAAGCCTCGGTCCTGAAACTGGCATGGCGGTTCATCAAAGGAGGATCCCTCTGGACGAAGTGGATGTAGTCTCGCTATGTGAGGAATTGCAACTTCTGGAGGAGTGTGATGGACAACAACCACTCTGTGACCTTCAAACAAATTCTGAGACACAGAACTGTTCTTCAATCGTCTGTCAGGAGGATCATGAGTGATGGGGCTGTTACTGATCTTTAGCTAGATCCTTAGATAGAGCACCAGTCTCTGGTGGACATTATGGGCGATCGAGCTCACAGGGAGGCGGGCAGAGGTCTGTCTTGTCAGCACAACATCAGGAATGGAACTTGGTGTCCGGAGTCCTACCGCCATACTGAGGAGCTTGGTGAGATTATTCGCGGGGTCGAGATTGACCCTTCCCCGCCTGAGGATATATGGGTCAGGGACCCGCATGGTGTGACTGGAGGTACTATCTCGGGGAGTTCACCTTCCAGAGTGGCTACAACCTTCTGCGTAGTGCCAATCCCCCAATTGGTGACTATGACTTCATTTGGTGCAAGGATCTGGCCAGAAAAATGCAGCTATGTATGTATCACCTGCTCCTTGGTCATCTTTTGACCAGGGACAGACTCATCTCTTTTGGGATCCAGGTCTCCAATCCGAAGTGTGCACTCTGTGATTTGGAGGAGGAATCGATGACCCATCTATTTTTTGACTGTGGAATTTCATGGTCTATATGGTCTGAGCAAAATCGTATGCTTGGCAGAGGTATCTCTGGCAGGTCGATTGGAGTAATTATCAACGGACATTTGAGATTGCAGAGGGCGAGACATGGTATGGTTCAAGACTGCAAGAATTCGGCTAGCTGCCGCTGTCTGGCATGTTTGGCGGAAGAAGAATCGACGCATATTCGAGGGACTTATCACCCCTCCGGTTGGTATCCTCCATAATTTGGAGTTTGATGTAAAAGAAATGGTGGACTGACGGGTGGACGACTGTCTATATGTTGTATGAGTATTGACTGATTTTGGAATAAAATTTACCCTTTTTCCAAAATATATATATATATATATATATATATATATATATATATATATATATGAGTATTGACTGATTTTGGAATAAAATTTACCCTTTTTCTAATATATATATATATATATATATATATATATATACATATATATATATATATATATAACCTATAATATTTTTGGTCGATACCGACTTGGGGATGATGTGCTAATTTAATAATTCACTAAATTTACAAGATAATACATTATAAAAAAAAATTCATATATGTCACATGTAATATATAACTTAATAATCATATATGTACAAATACATAGAATTATTAGTTCGTAAAACGGGAAACTATGTAGAGTTTTACTTAGTTAAATGTTCATAAAATGGAATAATGTAGTACATTGAACAATGTACAATCTATTTTGATAAATATAAGTAGATTTACAAATTTGCTTGGTTAAACAAATACATAGAATTGTTACTTCGTAGAACAAGTAACTAAATACAATGTATAATATTTTAAAAAATAAAGAATACATAGATAAATTAACGAGTTATTAATTAATAGATAATTTAATATTCGGACATTAACAGATTTTCCTTGTCCCAAGGCCTATAATTTACAAAGGTTTATATATATCAACGTAGTCAAAAGCGCAAGACGCACTCAAGGGGGTCCATATCGTCCGAGGTGCAAGGCGAAGAGAAGAACAAAAATAAAAAATAAAAAATATATACATAAATAAATAAATTACTAATGTAAGAAACTAAACCAAATAATATATTAAAATCAAAAAAACATGTTACTAAAAACATAACCAAGTGAACTAGAGAGTAGTAGTCAACAGAACTAACAAGAAGTTTTGTTATCTAACAAGAAGTAACAAAATGAAAGGAAGACAACTGTAAAATAAAAGCAGAACCAATAGAACAATCATTCATCTTCATCAAACTCCATCAAACCTTCATCATCATATCACCATCAATCTCATTTTTTTTTCCACATGAGCCCATAGAGCTAAAATAAAGAGTAAATACAGAAAGTGTGCATTTACTTGTTGGCGTCTTGCTGCGAGGCAAGCATGGAGAAAGGCACCTCTACCTCACCTAGTGAGGTGCAACACGCACTATATATACACATCTATTTCCATCTATTTTTTTACTGTGAAATTTCATGGTCTATATGGTCTGAACAAAATCGTATGCTGGGCGGAGGTATCTCTGGCAGGTCGATTGGAGTAATTATCAACGGACATTTGAGATTGCAGAGGGCGAGACATGGTATGGTTCAAGACTGCAAGAATTCGGCTAGCTGCCGCTGTCTGGCATGTTTGGCGGTAGAGGAATCGACGCATATTCGAGGGAATTATCACCCCTCCGGTTGGTATCCTCCATAATTTGGAGTTTGATGTAAAAGAAATGGTGGACTGACGGGTGGGCGACCATCCTGTCTATATGTTGTATGAGTATTGACTGATTTTGGAATAAAATTTACCCTTTTTCCAAAATATATATATATATATATATATATATATATATATATATATATATATTGTTTTGAAGCAATTGGTAATTGTGGCGAACTCGCCTCCACTGGGGCTCGAACTCCCGACCACTTGGGCCGCATGCATCTCTCTTAACCACTAGGCTAGAGGTCATATATATATATATATATATATGAGTATTGACTGATTTTGGAATAAAATTTACCCTTTTTCCAATATATATATATATAAATCAGTCAATACTCATATATATATATATATATATATATATATATATATATATATATATATATATATATATATATATATAACCTATAATATTTTTGGTCGATACCGACTTGGGGATGATGTGCTAATTTAATAATTCACTAAATTTACAAGATAATACATTATAAAAAAAATTCATATATGTCACATGTAATATATAACTTAATAATCATATATGTACAAATACATAGAATTATTAGTTCGTAAAACGGGAAACTATGTAGAGTTTTACTTAGTTAAATGTTCATAAAATGGAATAATGTAGTACATTGAACAATGTACAATCTATTTTGATAAATATAAGTAGGATTTACAAATTTACTTGGTTAAACAAATACATAGAATTGTTACTTCGTAGAACAAGTAACTAAATACAATGTATAATATTTTAAAAAATAAAGAATACATAGATAAATTAACGAGTTATTAATTAATAGATAATTTAATATTCGGACATTAACAGATTTTCCTTGTCCCAAGGCCTATAATTTACAAAGGTTTATATATATCAACGTAGTCAAAAGCGCAAGACGCACTCAAGGGGGTCCATATCGTCCGAGGTGCAAGGCGAAGAGAAGAACAAAAATAAAAAATAAAAAATATATACATAAATAAATATATTACTAATGTAAGAAACTAAACCAAATAACATATTAAAATCAAAAAAACATGTTACTAAAAACATAACCAAGTGAACTAGAGAGTAGTAGTCAACAGAACTAACAAGAAGTTTTGTTATCTAACAAGAAGTAACAAAATGAAAGGAACACAACTGTAAAATAAAAGCAGAACCAATAGAACAATCATTCATCTTCATCAAACTCCATCAAACCTTCATCATCATATCACCATCAATCTCATTTTTTTCCACATGAGCCCATAGAGCTAACATAAAGAACAAATACAGAAAGTATGCATTTACTTGTTGGCGTCTTGCTGCGAGGCAAGCATGGAGAAAGGCACCTCTACCTCACCTAGTGAGGTGCAACACGCACTATATATACACACACACACTAATATATATACACGCACTATATATACCTCACCTAGTGTGTGTGTATATATATATACCTGACGACTTAACCTTATTTCTGAAACCTACGAGATCTGGTTTTTGAGTGGTCTTTGATATTATGTCTTCCTTTGAGCGGTTGTTGGGCTTGAGTCTCAATAAGGAGAAGAGGAAGGTTTACTTCAATAGATTATGTCAGGCTAAGGACGAGAAGGTTGCTATATTGGATATTAGCCAGGGTGTTCATCCGGTTAAATATCTTAGTGTTCCTCTCTCCTGTAATTATTCTACCAACTTGGAGCGTCAAAGCTTGGTGGAATTTATCCAGCGGCGTGTTGAAGTGTGGCAGACGCAGTCTCACTTTCGGAGACAGGATTGAACTGGTTCGATATGTGAGTAGAGTTGTATTAATGTACTCAGTTCTCTTACCAGTTGCTACCATCCAGAAGATCGAGAAGATATGTTCCAATTTCATATGACGGGGAGGCATACATGCGATATCTTGAGAGGCACTTCTGACTCTGAGAAAGGTTGATAGTACGAGGTTGGCTTGAAAATTCGTTCAGGGAGACGTTGTGGGCGATCTGGATGAGGAACCGATATCCACGCAAGGACTCATTCTGGGAGTATTGATGTAATAACAATGAAACGGTTGTCAACACATTCTTCGTCCTTGAAGCAGTGCATGACCTGAGTTATTGCTGATGGGAAGGAGACTAGTCTTTGGGGAGATCCTTGGATTGATCACCAGAGCATCCCGAAATGGCTAGGTATTCATAGAAGGGCTCTTATTCCTTGGCGAGGCCAAGTTAGCCGTATCATCAGGATGGGTACGTGACAGTTGGAGGACTTACATATCCCGGCTAACCTTGCTAATCACATTCTTCTCATCCCAATCTCTGGGGATGAATATCGGATGTCTGGATGTGGGATGGCAGCAATACGAGTAGATTTGTTTTCAAGCTCTTATGATCAAACTCGGAAACGTTTTGCCACTTGGGAGCATGCTGATCTCGTCTAGCATAAAGGCTCGCAAGGAAGTTTGGATATTGTATGTATAAACTCATGTTGGGTAAACTTCTTACGAGGAACCGTCTCTACCGATTCTGGATTCATCCTCCGGACCTTAGTTGTGTGTTATGCTGCCAACGGCCGGAGTCTATGAGGTATCTGTTCTTTGAATGTCCTTACTCCTGGAAATTATGGCAGGCGCAAAGTAGGGTTCTGGAGCTAAGATACAACTCAGAGATTACGGAAAATATCAGAGAGGACCGATGGCGAGGTTAGCTTTGGTTCAAGAGGCTTGTACTCGTCTGGCTTCTGCAGTGTGGCATATCTGGAAGGAAAGAAACAACATGATCTTTGTTAGAATCTTTGTTGGGCTGTCTACTTCTCCTATTAGAGTCATTCATAACATTTAGTTTGATGTAAAAGGATCTATAGTTTAACTCCCATAAAAAGGGGTCAAGTTGTAACAAATATTTTATCAATACAATTACCTTCTTCCAAAAAAAAAATATATGAACTAATGCTTCTCTTAGTAGCAGTGTTCTAAATGGCGGCCTCCTAGCCCGCCTAGGCAGTCTCTCTCCATACCGCTTTTCGGTAGACGGTGGAGTAGGCGGCCAACGGAGGTTGGTGGCAAAGACGGAGGTGAGGCGACATAGGCGAACGCCTAGACGGAGCAATACCTATCAAGATTTTTTGGCCAAAAAGATTTTGTAAGCATTATGGACCTATGGTTCACTTTTACAAAACTAAAACTTTATAAATTTTCGTTCTATAACTTAGTTATGCATGGAACACCCTTAAAATATGCATATTATGAAAAAAACTGTGGTAAAATAGTAAAAAATGTATCGACCGCCTAGGCGGCCTAGGGGGTAGGCAGGCTCTCTCCGCCGCGCACCCGCCTACCGCCGTTTAGAACCTTGGTTAATAGGACAACAAATCCTATCAAAAGTCTGATATAACATATATCCATAGCTATTATTGCTTAATAAAGCTACCTACTACACATCCACCTCTCTACGTTCTATTCTAGAACGGTGCTCCGTTTGAGCTTCATTATTTGCAGGCCTAGTTTGGGTTATTGATTTTCGGACCCACTTTGGGCTGGACCTGCCCAACAACTTGATTCTTCATTTGGGAGTATGGAGTTTGTAACAAGGTTCACGGTATCAGCCGATACCGATATGTATATGTCGTATCGTATGTTGACAATATGCCCTCAAGGCAATTCATTTAGCGAATGAGTTTTTATGTCAATTGCCATATTGATCTATGTATTGTTGGATGTTAACATGATTTAAATAATAAAGGTTTTTATTATCATAATAGTGCATTAGTACCAAAGCCATTAAAGGTGCAAGGCACACCCCTGCATAAAGGGTGTAGTAGACCGAGGCGTGAGCCTCACAAAGGCGGGATGACACACATTTATCAAAATTTTTTAATAATATTTATAAATCATATATAACTATATGTAATTAAAGTGGTTATCGTGCATGACTATAGATCATGCGGGCTTTCTTCCCCTTTTGATCTACCAAGCAGGACGCCTTTGAGTAGGGCAATATATATAATAGTTAATAAAAACATATAAACGTAAACATATGCATAAGGTGCACCTTAACTGGGTACGAGGCTCACTGAGGCGCGTGTCCTAGACTTGTCAATGGTAGCTTATCGGTCGGATGTTGGCATTACCACATCCGAATTGATAGCCATCGGATACATCCGATAACCATCCGATATCCGATCGGATGGGAGTTTTTGCTCCCGTATCTGTTACCGATAATTTTAACGGATATCGAGTAATATCCGAACCAATAAACAACACATTCCGAAAAAAATGAATAATGAAGTATGAAAGTAACCAAACATAAATAGAAAAAAAATCAGATCAAGTTCAAAAATAAAAAAGAGAGAAAATCGGAGAAGAAAAACATATCTAGAATGGAGATCCAAACGGCTTGTGCCTCTGTGCTTCACAGCCTTCCTTAAGTTTGGGGAGAGAGAGAGAGGGAGTCTCTTTTAGTTTTAGGATTTTAGAGTCTCATTTAGTTCCTTCGTGATTCTATCAAATGTAATCTACACCGTTCATATTTATAATCTACACCGTTCATATGGCACTTCCCGTATCCGCATCCGATAAATATCCGGTAAGACATCCGTATCCGTAACAATATCCGAAATTACGGATATTATCGATTCGAATGCGAATCTAATGCGAATTTTCGGTCTACCATTGACAGGCCTAGCGTACCCCACAAAGGGCGCCTCGCCCCACATACTCCGAGGAGCAGAGGCTGGAGCCTCGTGCGCCTCGAGCACGCCTTTGATAACTATGATTAATATTTTTATATCTCTTATAATAATGTCCATATGATCAACTTACGTGAATTACGTATAATAAATGATTATATTGTATGGTTTAGTTCATAAATATTCACTTAATTCACTAAAGGGTTCTTAGTCATAGGAATGTCCAATTGGATTTGCATATTCCGGATAGATTAGTGACACATTTGGTATGATTGTCACTACAACAGACGATGTACATGAGATGTAAACTATTAAAATTGATGTGTACCAAATGTGCAGGTTAGATAATGAGTTCAATGAACAACTCACTAAATAGATTCCTAACAGATCCTTGCTATGAATAATCATCCATAGAAAATCTAGATCTACAAAAAGTAACATCCATAAGAAATCTAGACTTACAAAAATGTAACCTCCTTAAGCTTGCCACTTTTTAGGCTATTATACTTGACAATATAGTCATATTACACCTTGAATGGTTGCATCAAAGGTCAGTTGTTGGGTATAATGACTTAAATATGAAGAAAATGTGGATGACTACAAGAATCAATTACTCTCTAAGTAAAGAGGATGTGTCTCTATGCCAAGAATTATATATGTCTAAAATATCTCTGGCCATAGTGAATAAAAATGAAAAAATTGTTAGTTGGAGACTTAAATAACCGTGTGAAGATAGGCCTATGAGTTCCACAACATGTTATACTGGTATTTATAAATTCAGGTTCTTGGATAGTGTTTGTTATTTATCTAAATTGTCTATGTTAGTTGTGAAATACTATTAGGTGTCGCTCACAACTTCCTAATAGCCTTAAACAAGTTAGTAGGAGCACTAATAAAGTTTCAACAAAGATGAAAATGAATAGTTCAATACATGTTTTGTTGCATAATCAATTTGGCTTTGACGAATCATACACTATATGAGATTTTGTGCAAGTTCGAGCATCCTAGGTTTTATTTGTAAAAAAGTTTTTACAAATAACATTAGCAATTAAATTAATTATGTCGTATTTCTAGCATCATTAACAATAAAGTCTTTGCCCCAAATTTCAAGGGACGGCTGTATTTACATATAACACTTCAAACCATGTTAGTCCAGGCCTACCTTTGGCCCTAGCGGCTCCATTAACTACTATATTTTCGCTCCTCCTGACGAGAGCATCTAGTCGTCTATGTTGCACATGTCTAAACCACGTAAGTCGATTTTTCCTTATCTTGTCCTCAATTGGCGTCATCTCAAACCTTCCACGGCTACACTCATTTTTTGATCTTATTCTCTTCAATGTATTGCCACCCATCCATCTTAGCATTATCATTTCAGCTACAATGACTGTGTGTGGTGCTTCTTAATTGCCGAACACCAACCCATAAAGTAAGGTTGGTCTCATAGAAGTCTTGTAGATTTTTTTTCCGACTTACGAGGTATCTTGCGACCACAAAATACATTTCCAGCATCCTGATGACAAATTATTTAATTGAATTAATTAATTACTTAATTAAAGTAATCTTAGTTAAGGATTATAGGATTACTTGGGTTTTATCAGCACAATTATGCAACATTGGGATACAAAGAGCTGAACCTATGTATAGTAAGTCCACTGGAATCTTTAAGTAGACATACCTTTCCGCCATATATGAGTTCAAAAGGTCCACCTGTCCCAACTGGTGCTTCATTGCCCCAAGCCTCTGCATCAATCACACCATAAAGATGATCTGTTGACCCTTGTTTTGCAGCATCAATGAAACAATTCTCTGGTTGCTGCAAAATTCTATTATGAGTACATAACATAAGAGCTTATGATGCAGTTAATTTTCAAATATACTCACTGAAAAACACGCCTGAGAAAAGGGGGATGAGAGCAAAAGCTGCTCCCTCTGCTGCTTCAATCCTCTGGCGTTTAACCCATGAAACTCCCCAGTAACTGAGAGACTATCTGAAACCATAAGCAAGTGTTTTCCAAGTACCGTCCTCCCAGTATCCGCAGTTCCTGACTTCAAACTCTGCACTATGAAATGACAAACACTAAGACTTGAACAACTATTTAAGATAGCAACTATAACACACAAAATTGAAATTAAACTCAAAACCAAGCAACTGACCGTAACAAAATATTTCCATGCAGCATCAATCCCAAGCCCTTTGGATATATCATGGACACCATCAGGATGGCTATGGTTCCAATCTATTAAATCCATGATTGGAATGCAGGCATCCTGGAGAGTGCACCAAAACTTTCCTGGTAAACAATCCTCCGACATAGAAACTTTCAGAAAAAGCTGGCTGCGGGACTCGGGTTGAGAATCACACAATATATCAACCCGTTTGAACTCCATGTATCCTGAAATAGATAACAGACATCATTAAATAACATTGCTAATTAAGAACAGCAATACAGTTTAAAAGAGACCAAAAATGTCATGCATGAATTGGTTAGTCAAACAGGAAAATAGGATTTCTTATAAGGAAACTTTAGGGTTGTAAATTGGATATTTCTTCTCTATTTAGTGTGTTAATTTACTAACAATTAGAATGGTTTATAATTTGGCTTCTAATTTGGAGCTAATACTGCTATAATATCCAAGAAGATGAGATATATATTAAACTTTTTTTGGGAGAAAATGTATCGTTGTTTATTGTATTCATGAGGCCAAAGAAAAGGAGAATACAAGAAAAGATTGTCCTAGACTTGAGGCTAAAGAAAAGAAGAATAAAAGGAAAGAAAATCATATAGTATATTTATCCCAAGTATATTATGTAATACTCCCCCTCAAGCTGGAGGGTAGAGAGTAGAAAATCCCAAGTTGTCTAGAAAAAGATGAACATTTTTGTGGTAATACTTTGTAAAAATATCAGCTAATTGAGAATTTAGGGAACATGAGAAAAGGAGACCACCTTCTGGTGAACGCCATCGCGTACAAAGTAACAATCAACTTTATGCTTTGTTCGCTAATGAAATACAAGATTATCAGATATGTAGATTGTTGTGCAATGGAAAAGTCGAAGAGGCAGGAAATCCCAAATCAGATAGAAGAGACCGCAAGCACAATATTTGACACTAAGTATGCAATGGCACGATACTCGGCCTCAGCATTGGAACGAAAAACGACATTATTTCTAGCTCTTCTAGGATATATGATTACCACCCTAAAAGACAATATCTGGTAGTAGAATGATGAACATCAATAGAGCCGAACAAGTCAGCATCAAAGAAGTCCTGTAAAGACGGGGAGCACTGTTGATGAAACTCCCTGACCCAGAGACTTCTTTAGGTACTGTAATAAGCAAAGAGTTGCTTCCAAACGAACGTAGTCAGTGCATGGATAAATGGATTGATACAGCTAACTTCAAAGGCTCTGTCAGATTTTTCAGATTTAGTCAGTGTCAAGGATATAACTTTTTCAACCGAGCAATGCTACAGTTACAACCAAACATTTACAACTTTCTTACAACCACTCACCCATTTTCTGACATGTGGGCCAGGTGGTGGCCTGGTCCACATGTCAGCAAATGGGTGTAAGTTGTAAGAAGGTTGTACAAGTTTGGTTGTAAACCAAACATTTTCCTTTTCAACCATACGGCAACATTGGCCAGGATCATAGAATGGAGTATCTGAGGTGAAGGCTAAGAGGAACAAATTTGGATCTATTGGTGTTTCACTAAAACGACAACCAAGCAACTTGTCTATGGTATTTTAATCTAGCATATACTTTCGTTGAGAGATAAATATCATCCTTTGATCATGCAACCTCGATCCCAAGAAAGCAACGAAGAAGACCCAAATATTTTGTCTAAAATTGAGAAGCCAAATGTTGTTTGATGTAGTTGATGCATTGTGAATCCCTCCATGTCAGGATAATATCATCCACATACACCACCAAATAACTACCCAGGGAACCAAAATGTGTAAAGAGGGAGTGATTTGCCATGTGTTTGAATTCACGTGTGCAAACAACTTTATTGAATTTATCAAACCAGGCACGAGGGGATTGCTTGAGATCATAAAGAGACATACGCAGGCGACATACCAACTCCTCCCCTTGACGTTGAAAGCCAAGAAGTTGTTGCATATAGACAATATCTTTACGATCATCATAAAGAAAAAACATTTTTGACATCCAAATAATGAAGAGGCAAGACTCGTTGGATGCTAAAAAAAATTAATAACCGAACGGAGGCAAGCTTTGCAATTGATGAAATTTCTCTATATAGTCAACATTGTATTTCTGAGTAAAACCCTTGGTTATTAGACATGCATTTAAACACACAATTGACCCATTAGGATTGTGATTTATAGTAAAACTCAACGACATCCCATTAACCTACAACTGACAGGAGACTACTTCCCATAGGAGACTTCACAATATCTAGGTACGAGTGGGCTGAAGAGCCTGCAACTCATGTCTCATTGCAACTTGCCAGCTAGGGTGTTGAAGTGCTTCATGAACATTGTTAGATATGGAAATAAAGTCTAAAGATCGTACAAACGCCTCAAAACTTGGGGCTAGACGATGTTTGGAAACATAGAAATAGGATATATGGGACAATGTCGTTTCGCTTTACGAAGTGCAATAGAAAATTCATCAAAAGAAGAAATGTTACTGGTGAATAGTGATGGCTCGAAAGCGGGATGAGTAGGCCCAGAAGATGTCAATATTGGCAGAACAACAATAGGCTCCTCTTGATTGTCCCAAACTGGACGTCGTTTTTTCGCACATACACCTGAAGTTGCTTGTCGGTTGGAAAACCTAAAGTGTCTACTACTACAGTAGAAAGAGGTGGTGTCGTGCTGGTTTTTAAAAAAGACTTAATTTTATTTCAAAGTGAACTCAAATATTCCTTTGTATTATCTAAACGAAAACACTTAATTTTCATTCCAAACTGAGTATGTATTTCGTTATCATACAAGAAATAACTTATCTAACAATACTCACAACAAGAAATAACTTATCTAACAATAAAAAGTGGTGGATGTCCTAACAGACGGTGCCATACATAAAGATCTGTGAAAACTGGACATGTTTAATACAAAGTGGGACAGTCCAAGAGATATAGATGACACTGCTCACGATCTCCGTTAATCACCTTCTTCGTCTGTAAGTCCTGAATTACACAATGAGTATGGTAGAATATAAGAGAGCAATTAGATTGTTGAGTGAGTTTACTAACAGATAGTAAACCAGAAGGAAAAGATGAGTGTTTTAGTACAGAGGATAAATGTAGAGTTAAAAGAAATCTTATCAAAGTCTTCAATAGGAACATGAAAACCATAGGAACATGAGAACCATATGAACATGAAAGTCAGATACAGAAATAAATAATGATATAGAAAGTGAAGTCATATGATTTGAGGCTCCTGGATCTATAATCAAACTATGATTGGAAACAAAATAAACATTACCTATCATGATAGGGTGCGTGGAAGGTTAAGCAAGCAGTTAACATATAGCTTGACACTCAAACAAAAGAAAGAGTACTGAGTTCGGGTGACGGCATCTCACGAAAGGAATGAACCAATGAAGAAGACGAGTCGCCTATTAAGACAAATAAATGAAATAGCCAACAACCAAGATCTAAGGCGAGGTTTCGAAAGAGAGGGGAGAGACAAAATCCGAGGAGCGAAGAGAGATCATATGATTAAAAGCGATACAATGGCGGCAAGAATAAACCGCTCCAATACCATGAACAAAGTTGGAAATGGAGGAAGCACATTTAATTCCTTGTGGAGGAATTAATGTGAGGGCAACCAGAGTGCAGGCCGGTTGCGGATGTGGTGCGATGTGGGTATGATACAAGTGCGGTGCAGGTGCGGGCCTTCGGGCTGAGAGTGTGACCTTCGGGCCGAGTTTGTAGGCCTTCGGACCAGGTGTCTGTAACACAATTACCTTTTCCAATATATATATGGAAAGAGGTAATTTTGTTGATATTCAACAGCTACATATCATGTACATTCTTTAACACATGGAATTGACATCAAACTCGATATTGTGCAGGATTCGCAAATGAGTTGTGTTCAAGCCTTCATATATTCGTATGTTTTGTTCCTTCCAAATGTGCTAAGTTGTTGCAGATAATTGGATACCGGTCGTCATATATATATATATATATATATATATATATATATATATATATATATATATATATAGCAAATGACCTCTAGCCTAGTGGTTAAGAGAGATGCATGCGGCCCGAGTGGTCAAGAGTTCGAATCCCAGTGGGAGCGATTCCAGAAACAATTTACCTGGTTCCATATATATATATATATATATATATATATATATATATATATATATATATATATATGAGGAGGGATCAACATCCCCTCACTTTTGCATCCCCTAATAACACCCATTGGATCTTGTTTTAAGTCATCTAATCTTAACCGTTGATTTTTCAATGGTTAAGATTAAATAACTTAAACAAGATCCAACGGCTGTGAAAGAGGGGATGCTTAGGGGATACAAAAGTGAGGGGATGTTAATCCCTCCTCTCTCTCCCTCTCTCTCTCTCTCTCTCTCTATATATATATATATATATATATATATAGAGAGAGAGAGAGAGAGAGAGAGAGAGAGAGAGAAGGAGAGAGGAATGATCTAAAACCAGACGGGTGGTTTCATATTATGGAACTAACATGTGTTAGAACGGTTGGATATGGATTGCAAAGCTGAGAAGGTGAGAGTGTCTACTTAAAAGATACATCATAAAGGTGTAATCCAACCTTGCAATCCAAATCCAACGGTTGTACATAGGTTAGTTACAGAAAATGAAACCACTCGACTGGCCTTTTAGCACATTATATATATATATATATATATATATATATATATATATATAGCCAAGGACCTCTAGCTCAAGTGGTTAGAGTGAGACATACCCCCCCAGAGGCTACAGGTTCGAGCAACGGAAGAAGCACATTTAATTTTCCTGTGAAGGAATTAATGTGAAAACAACCAAAATGTAGGCCAGTTGAGGGTGGCCTTCGGGCCAGGAGTCTGTAACACAATTAACTCTTCCAATAATATATATATATATATATATATATATATATATATATATATATATATATAATGAGGAAGGATAGGCATCCCCACACTTTTTGCATCCCCATGCATCCCCATGTTCACAGCCGTTGGATGTGCTTTAAGTCATATAATCTTAACCATTGGTAAATCAACGGTCAAGATTATATGACTTAAAGCACCATCCAACGGTGTAAATAGGGGGGATGCTTGGGGATGCAAAAAGTGTGGGGATCTTGATCCTTCCTCATATATAATATATATACATATATATATATATATATATATATATATATATATATATTGGAAATTGATAATTTTATTGCCAATTATCTGTTTACAATGTTGTTATTACATCATTTGATTCACATCAAACTCAATATTGTGCAGAATTCCAACTGGTGCATTGCTCAGTCCTTCAAATAGCCGCTTATTCCGCTCCCTCCAGATGTGCCAAACGCTTGCAGATAATCGTATTCGCACTTCTTTGTACCAAAGACTGCCTCTACTCTTGAGTCGTGACAGCAGCTCAATGTATGCCATTACTTCTTTTGGACCATTGCGGCCAATGTTTAGTATGTCACACTGATGTCTCCATATCCCCCATGTATATTGGCATGTAAAAAACAGATGTGCAAATGATTCAGTCGAGTTGTTGCACAAGACGCATCCTGGTGAATGCAGTTGTACTCCAAATCTTGTGAGCCTATCTTGAGTTAATAATCTGCCATGTAGTGCTTTGTACATATTCAATTGCAACTTCTTAGCCACTCCTTTAATCCATATGAAATCCATGTGTGCCGTTGGGTCATGCACAGGTCTGATCATGTCATAGACGCTGTGAAAATCGAATTTGTTGGTACGGGAGATGTCCCAAACCCAGATGTCCTCCTTCAGCAGCGGGTTGATGGCAACCTGGGATATGGCGGTTGAACATAGCCTCCCTACTTTATGCCTATTCGTAACCCAAGCACCATTGTGGATTAAGAGGCTAACCATGTCAGATTTGCTGTCAGGTCCGAACATTTGCCAACCAAATCTCTCTATCATATTCTGATGAGCAAGCCAAGGATCAAACCATAGGTGGGTGTTTAACCTTGTGCCAAAATCACGAGATATGAACTGTTTGAGCTTGTTTCTGTGGCTCAATATCGTTTTGAATGTCACCGAATAATTGTTGTTCGGTTTGTGCACCCAGAAGTTCGGTTCCTTGAGATATCTATTCTTCATCCACTCCGCCCACATGGAGTTACCTTTTAGGAAGTTCCACGTGAGCTGAAGTCCTGCTACTTCCCGTAGAGTTGTCAGCGACCGTATCCCAACTCCTTCAATGGGCCGGCATAATATGGACCATGCGATCGTATGTATGCCACCATGCCAGATAAAATCAGCACATAATTTATTGACTTTGCGAATGGTCGCCGTTGGGAGCATTATAGTCTGCAACCAAAATAACGATATAGGCGAAATAACTGACTTTATAAGCTCTATCCTCCTCCCAAAAGATAGCATCTGGGCCTGACAGCCTTCTATCCTCCGCTAAACATAATTAGCCAAGCTCTGGCATTCTTGTGCACGTGCATAATTAACCGATAGCGTGCCACTTTCTACTTGTAGTATCTCCTGTAAATCTTCTTGATTTGAGCAGTGGCTATTGAAATATACCTTACTTTTCTCTCTATTTAGTTGTAAGCCCGCCATTATGCCAAATTTATTCATTAGCCTGACCATGGAATTTAACCCTCTGTTGGTGGGAGTCATGAAAACTAGCAAGTCATCTGCGTATATGAGATGAGAGACTGTTGGGGATACATTTTTGTACAAAGGTACAATTCTTTTCTGTTGTATTTCTACTTCCATCAAGCGAGTAAAGTATTCCATTACCATAGTGAAAAGATACGGAAAGAGGGGGGTCACCTTACCGTAATCCCCGATTGTTGGAGAAGTACCCACATGGCTGCCCTTTGATGAAAATCGAAAATGTCGGAGTCGTAATACACTCGTGCACTCTATCCACCCAGTGCTTGCTGAATCCCATGGTCAACATTGTAGAGCAGACAAACTCCCTGTTGACCATGTCATATGCTTTCCGCAGATCCAACTTCAAACAAGCTTTGTTGCCACCAACTTTGTTGAAGTTTCTGACCATCTCGTACGCTAGCAGACTGTTCTCGGCAATCGATCGGCCTTTGATAAAAGCGGCTTGGTTTGGAGATATAAGCTCTTGCATTATCTTTTCCATTCTGCGGTACATAACCGAGGTAATAATCTTGTATAAGTAGTTGCAGCAAGCGATTGCACTGAAATCTGCCAAAGAAGTCGCCCCCTCTTTTTTCGGGATAAGCATCAGGAAAGTATGGTTGAGCTCTCGAAGCAGCCTCCCATTAGTCATAAAATCCTGTATAATAGAAAGAATAGGCAACTTCAATTCATCCAAATGAGTATTATAGAACTTACTGTTGAACCCGTCAGATCCCGGAGCTTTATTAGGATCAGCCTTTTTCACCACTGCTTCAATTTCCTCCATTGTGACTGGGGCCATGAGTAATAGATTTCCTTGTTGGTTCACCAACTTCTTGCATATTAGATTCGGAAATGAATTACCATAATCGTCTTGATTGTATAGCTTCTTGTAGTAGTTGACCACTTCCTCTTGGATGTCTTTATTAGCCGAAACCTCCCGACCTTGCTCGTCAATAAGTTTGTGAATGTTGTTCCTGTGTTGACATGTGCGGATAACATCGTAGAAAATTTTAGTACACCGGTCACCATCCTTCAACCATTGACATTTGGCCCGTTGTGCCAATTGAATTTCTTCTTGGAGCGAGAGGTCGCGAACCGTCTCGAACAACTGCTTCTCCCGACTTGCCAAGAGCGGGACTTGGGGGGTAGCCCGTAGCCGGTCTTGTATAAGCCGCAGCTCTTCCTCCTTCTGCTTGAGGGCTTTCCGCGGTTTAGATTTCTCCCATCTCTTCAAAGCGGCTTTGATCGACTTGAGTTTATTAACAAATTGAAATTGCAGGTTGCCACTCGTAGTGTGTCGCATGCCCTCCACTACTGCCATGGAGTACCCCTCCTGGAGCGGCCATGCGTTGTTGAACCTAAACGGTCGGCCTCTCCTATCATCCGCGGTTGTCATTCGAACAAGTATGGGCGAGTGATCACTTGTTGAGGGTGCCAGACCTTCCACTACTGCCAATGGGAACGTGTCGAACCATCTACTATTGCCCAGAGCTCGGTCCAGTTGGCATGCTATCCGGTGTATAGTAGACCTGTTATTCCAAGTCCACAAGTGTCCCGTTCGTTCCAAACATTTCAGCCCTGCTTGCATCAAGCATCTCTGAAAGTCGGCAAGAATAGGATCTAGAACGCGACGACCCCCTACTTTTTCATGGCTGAATAGTATGGCATTGAAATCTCCAGCGAATAACAGAGGTAGGCGATATTGGATACTGAAAATGTCACCCAGTTGAGCAATTTCCTGCAACAACTGCTCCCTTCGACGTCTATCATTGTGCCCATATATCACGCCAAATATAAAGCAAAATCCTCCTTTGTTCGTGAAAACTCCAGCAATCATTTGTTCTGGCTGGTGTATGATCTGACAACTCCAGTTCCTCGTAGCCCACATGAGCCAAATACGCGCCATATTGCACTTATTTAAGTTATGGGCCTGCGCCCATGAATGAGGAGTCCTCCTTTGTATCTTCTGCTCCGTTTTGATCTTGGTTTCTAGTAATGCAATTATAAAGCTTTGCGTCTTCTTCATAGTCTCTCTTATTTCTCTCCATCTACCGAGCGAATTAGCGCCTCTCGTGTTCCAAGCCAATACTGACATTAATTATTGGTTGGTTGACCCCTGGATCCTTCCAAACTCACCACGAGGTCAATGGTGAATTCAGTCGTGAAAGCCCGTTGTATTCCTTCCTCGTCTCCTTCTTGCGCATTAGCTTCCATCTGAAGGTGTGTTTTCCACCCTGGGTTGGCCTCACAAAGGGAGTCACTCGCCCCATATGATCCTCGGAGAACTGAGTATCGAGAGCCATCATTGCCGACCATCGACTGCTTCTTCTTCCGGACATAGTTAATAAGAGGGGTAGATGAAGTTCCCTTTCCTCCCTCCTGCAACCTCGCTTCTGTTTGGCTTCTGGTCCTCATGTTGTGTTGTCCCTCATATGGGACCATTGCACTTGTCCCCGCCTCCTCCGCAGTCGTCTTTCTCTTGCTAGATTGTCTATTAGTCTCCCTCATGTGTGGCGTTCCCTCCATAGAGGTTGTAACCGCCACTGGTTGGTACCGCGTCGGAACAATGTTATTCAATAGAGATGTAATGAGTTGCATGCCCATCCGAGTCCCCCCCATCTCTCCGCTCGTCGGTCGCGTCTTCCTCGTGCTCCTTGTTCTCGTTCACCATGTGGGTGTCTTCCCCTCGTTGTTCCTCCACATGCAGCGGCAATTGTGTTCCTGGGACTTCTTCCTCCGCTCCGTCCTGTGTTGCCACCGAGAACTGTCACGCCCCGCTCCCGTAGGAGCGATCGTCCTCGCTAAGGCGTGATGCCGCACGAGCCTAGATTGCGCTCGTGCAAGGCAATTCCATAACGGCCGATTACATCGGCGGCGACGGGGTCGTCGCACAGAAGTCCCAAGCAGAAACATTGAATACATTGCAGCGGAATTTAAAGAAGAACACATGAACACAAGTAACTCAAAAGAATCTCTTTATTGATATTGAATATAGGATTACATTTGTGGGCGCAAGGCCAATTACAAGTCTCTCAGGCTCACTTTTCTCTCATTTATTTACAAGTCACTCTGCTCTCTCTCATCTCTCGATACAATGCTTGAATCCAGCGGAAGCTTCGGAAGGCGATGTCCATACATTATGTCATTTATAAGTCTTCGGGTCACGCGACCGCACGCTTCGACTCGCCAAGGAACTCCATGCCTCGACGCATCCAAGCGAGCTCCGCGCCACGAGCTTCTACCTGTGCCTGCACATGAAACACTATGTGGGTGTCAGTACCACTGTACTGGTGGAGTGAGCTTCTCGCCCACCCATACATAACCGACACGTTTCATTTACTTTGTGCAGCTTAAACCCTTTCAATTGTCTTTCTAGTCTTGCCTTAGGATTCATTTTAGGACAAGGACGTCTCGGTCGATAACTAGCGATGCAACGACAAGGTCGTGCAACGACGGGGTCATGCTATCTTGCCAACGTGTGTTTCGAACGAGGCAGTGCCTCATCGCTTAGGTGCTTGACCAGACTTCAAGGCGGGACGGCAGGGTCGTGCCACATTCTATTCCAAACTTAGACTTGTTCAAGACTGTGCTTTGTCGAGGGGCAATTCACGTGAACTCGGCCGTGCCAGGACCTTTGATTAAACTCAAGCGCCACTAGACCAATTCTTGTGCTAACGATTCAAGTGCCAAGGGACGGCAACGGGACGACTCGTGCAGGTCGTGCCTTAGACTTTACTTAGACTTGTTTGAACATTCAAGACTGAGGCCGTGCCTCGCTATCCAGACTTATCCATGCTACCGCCTTGCGGTCATCCTGTTAGAGTCATTTGCTAACTTAGACAAGAATTGTCAAATACAATTTCGACTTCATGAATATCTCGATGCCATCTATCGTGCTAAGCACGGTGCCTATGCTGCAGCCCAGTCTTAGGCCCAGACATTCGTTTACTGACTAGACAAGCATTCAAGTTCTAGACTCAATCCAAAGGCATACACGCGGAGTCGCCGCTATCTGCCGACTCGTCTACATGAGGAGGTCACTAGCAATTTCAAGCTATCTTGGACATGGCTCGTGGGATATCCACCTGTACCAACACGGGGAGCTAGCCCGGTGGGGTGGAACTCTCCCATGTGGTCATCCAGCATCCTACGTTGAGCAACACTTGCTTCCCCCGGGCCGAGTGATTCCGGCGCCCCGGTAATCACTCGAGAAGACTACACCTTGTCGACAAGTTGTCCATGACCATGCAAGACTCGATCTATCCAATCAATCCAGTCTTTCCTTAACATGACCATGCATTCCTTTATTCTATCGAGACTCCTAAGCCGCGGGACCGATCTCGTGTGCGGGACTTATCAAGTATTCAGGCAGGACATGACCGGGCAAGACCGGCATGCTTATTCAAGTATTCAAGCAGGACATGACCGGACGGGACCGGCATGCTTAAAAAGTATTCGGCAGTGGCTCGTGCCTTAGACAGGCATGGTTCTCTAGGCGACGCTAACGCTCAAGTCATATACTTTATACGACGAGCCTTATTCTCAAGGGACTACTTGACTTGACAACCGCAGCTAGAGCGGGACAGCGCTAGGAATGGCTTCGTTAGCCTAGAGTAACTCTTGTTGACTTGTACGGGCAATGACTCGACGAGCGAAGGCTACGCCGAGCTACGCATCGAGGGAACGTGCTAGGCACGGGGTCGACTTAACAACCAAGTTCTCGGGTGCCTAGACTTAAGCCAACAAGCCGTACAAAGATGACTTAACTTGCGGGACGTGCGAAGGCTATGCCAAGCCTTGCGGGACCGGACCGTGCATGCTTTGTTAAGCATTCGTGCGGGCGACGCCTAGGACTTAGGCTTTTTCAAGTATCGTGACAAGTCGACGGGACAGTGCATGCTTGGTTAAGCATTCATGCGGGCGACGCCTATGACTTAGGCTTATTTGAGTGTTGGGACCAAATTGACGGGACAGTGCATGCCTTGTTAAGCATTCACGCGGGCGACGCCTAACGCTTAGGCTATTTCTCGTGTCGGGGCAACTTAGCAACTTAGGCCAACTTCCTTCTCCCAAGCCACGGGATCGAAGGATCGAGTGTCATTTGAAAGCACGCTGAGCTGACTTCTATGTTGATCGTTGGACCATCTCCATATTCTAGGACACTTCCGACCCGACGGGATCACTCCCTTAGCTATGTTGGTGCGTAGCTTTTATATTAGCCTACTTGTGCGAGTTGAAAACACGATTTATTATGTGCAAGCTAAGATGGAGTAAGTTCACCGAAACTCCCCCACCTGTGCGAGGAGTCGCCTCGGACGAGTGAGCCTTCGAGCAGCCGTTGCAAGGCTAAGTTCCAACGCCGTCGGTGTTTCGATTTCTCCGATTGACTTTGCGGGACGGGGCACTACAACATACACCACTCAGAACAAGTCTCGTCCTCGAGACTTTCCTGAAGGCAAGCCATCCTACCATTTCTATGGCCAAGACTTAATCGCCTAGATACGGGACTATAACAGTCGAGCGAGATACGCCTACGCGTTTCCTTGAGTCCGAGCCACGCTCGCACTATTGTCATTCTTTTCGTTAACATGATTTCAAGATCTCGACACACTCCCATTTTTCAAGTCTTGCTTGAACTCATTGTATCACTTGGCTGGATCATACACGCATTCCAAGCGTCCCCAAAATACATGCATTCAGCCAAGCCGCATGATAGAGAATTTGTCATTCTCACTCGAGTCGCATCGTGCACATACCCAGGCGTCCATGAAATATATGCATGTCAGCCGAATCTCGTGAGCAGGGTTTCCTATATTCGTGATTTACACTATCCATTCATACCAATCCTCAAGATCAATTCTTCAATTGATAACACTTGCGACTGGGACGTTTCGCCTAACCGCTAGGCCAATCTTTACGAGGCTAAGTCAATGTCAGGATTGGAATCATAGTTCCCCAACAATAATGCCAACACTGACCCCAATCCTAGGGTCAAACCATAGTCAGTAGTACGGGGTTTTCTACCCAAGCTCGCATCACTCAAATTTCTAAACATCGAACATGATCACCTATTTCGTATCAAGACGTTCGTTGCGCAGCGCAACAAATTCGAATCCATTCAAATCACCCATTCTAGCCAATTCATGTATTTGATCACGAGTTCATCTAGCTCGACAATACGTTGCGCCCCAATCTCACGCGAGTCCGATTATCCACGGTGGTTCGTGAATCACCACGCAACGCACCCGCAGAATAATCATTCTCATCGGGGCGTAACTCTTGTTTGAGTTTAGACTAACTCATTCTCGATACGCGGATTGGGCCTAATCAATCCTCAAGTTCAATTCTTCAAGCACACAATTCATTCTCGCGTCACCTTCGCGTCAAACCACAAGTCGAAGCATACAAATTGTCACGCCATGCAAGTTCAATCACCTCCGCTGTATGAATCACCATACCCGCGCTCACGCGGAGTGATCGTCTCAAATCGGCGCGACGCATGTGCGAGGCTGGAGTTGCGCTCGCATAAGACAAGAATGTCCAAGTTGTGGTTATCGACGAAGCAAATCCAAACGTTTTCATTTCATCCAAGTCAAGATTTCAATTCGATAGTTTACCCGTCATTTGTTCAACCAGAACATCCTCGAGTCAAGTCTATCTTTTCTTCGACGCATTTTAACATCCCGATTATAGCATCCGTCGGAACAATGACATTTGCACGATCGTCATTCGCCGAGTCAGAGTACCCCCGAGTTATCGCATATCGATCTTTGATACGCCTCAATACCATCGACGATATGCGTAACCTGACGATCTTCCTTTGCAACCAATTTCGAGTCGTGCGACCGATGTTATTGTTCGGACTGGATATCCCATAATTTCCTCGATATTCAAGATCAAGTTCGATAGCAATTCCTCAAGTTTGTTTCAAGATCGTTGTTCAAAACTCAAGTCACATTTTATTTGTATCAATCCGGAATCGTACGTGCGATCCTCTAAGTTTCCTCGATCAAGACCATTCATTTTTCATTCGTCGTTCCGAATCATTTTCTAACTCGCGTTGCCCGTTCACAAGTTGTTCGAACGATATATCGTTCGGGACAATCGAAGTCACGACCGACTAAGCGTGACGCGTTCTAAGGCTTTACGCGATCGCATCGCCTCGCCGACATACTCGTAATCCTCAATATTCACTCGAACAATTTCCAAGACGAACCATACACCACTCGGATTCGAGCCACTCGACTAGTCGCCGACACTCATTCTTATTCTTCTCCGAACCTATCACATACACCACTCGGATTCAAGCCATACGATCCAGTCCTCAATCACATTCGCGTCATTCGCTAAGACATCCTTCAGATTCGTTCGACGAATCGCTAGCGTAGTCGCTCGCGTCGTATCGACGCACTAAGTCGTTCGCACTATTTCCTCGAAATCCAAGTCAATCTTCCGTGTACGCCTAAGCGTTAACTCGATAGCATTCCTATCGATAGACACTCTAAGTGCAGCTTCGCTCCCGACCGAGCGGTACTTGATATCGCTCGCACTCGTTTGCACCAAAAGTCGAGGTACGCGATACGTGATGCAACTTTGCCAAAAGGCCGTGCGCATGGCTATCCCGTGCGGACTATATTCGAGTTTGCACGCTCAATTGCTAGGGTCAACGCATGACTAGTTAGGCACGCACACGACATGTTAACTTAGCATGTGTTCTCTATCGAGTCAAGTTTAACATCGTTCGGCACAAAGGCCTACGATGCATCCGGCGATAGCCTACCGATGCGTTCGAGTGAACGCTTGTACGAGCTTTTGAAAATATTTAGACTTATTGTATGGACATGCCGAGGGACATTCGAGAGAGAGCGAACATTTATTTTCCAACGACGAGCTTTCAAAACTGAGAAATTCGACGTGAAGTCCAAGGACGTAAAGCCGTGCTCTGATACCATTATGTCACGCCCCGCTCCCGTAGGAGCGATCGTCCTCGCTAAGACGTGATGCCGCACGAGCCTAGATTGCGCTCGTGCAAGGCAATCCCATAACGGCCGATTACATCGGCGGCGACGGGGTCGTCGCACAGAAGTCCCAAGCAGAAACATTGAATACATTGCAGCGGAATTTAAAGAAGAACACATGAACACAAGTAACTCAAAAGAATCTCTTTATTGATATTGAATACAGGATTACATTTGTGGGCGCAAGGCCAATTACAAGTCTCTCAGGCTCACTTTTCTCTCATTTATTTACAAGTCACTCTGCTCTCTCTCATCTCTCGATACAATGCTTGAATCCAGCGGAAGCTTCGGAAGGCGATGTCCATACATTATGTCCTTTATAAGTCTTCGGGTCACGCGACCGCACGCTTCGACTCGCCAAGGAACTCCATGCCTCGACGCATCCAAGCGAGCTCCGCGCCACGAGCTTCTACCTGTGCCTGCACATGAAACACTATGTGGGTGTCAGTACCACTGTACTGGTGGAGTGAGCTTCTCGCCCACCCATACATAACCGACACGTTTCATTTACTTTGTACAGCTTAAACCCTTTCAATTGTCTTTCTAGTCTTGCCTTAGGATTCATTTTAGGACAAGGACGTCTCGGTCGATAACTAGCGATGCAACGACAAGGTCGTGCAACGACGGGGTCATGCTATCTTGCCAACGTGTGTTTCGAACGAGGCAGTGCCTCATCGCTTAGGTGCTTGACCAGACTTCAAGGCGGGACGGCAGGGTCGTGCCACATTCTATTCCAAACTTAGACTTGTTCAAGACTGTGCTTTGTCGAGGGGCAATTCACGTGAACTCGGCCGTGCCAGGACCTTTGATTAAACTCAAGCGCCACTAGACCAATTCTTGTGCTAACGATTCAAGTGCCAAGGGACGGCAACGGGACGACTCGTGCAGGTCATGCCTTAGACTTTACTTAGACTTGTTTGAACATTCAAGACTGAGGCCGTGCCTCGCTATCCAGACTTATCTATGCTACCGCCTTGCGGTCATCCTGTTAGAGTCATTTGCTAACTTAGACAAGAATTGTCAAATACAATTTCGACTTCATGAATATCTCGATGCCATCTATCGTGCTAAGCACGGTGCCTATGCTGCAGCCCAGTCTTAGGCCCAGACATTCGTTTACTGACTAGACAAGCATTCAAGTTCTAGCCTCAATCCAAAGGCATACACGCGAAGTCGCCGCTATCTGCCGACTCGTCTACATGAGGAGGTCACTAGCAATTTCAAGCTATCTTGGACATGGCTCGTGGGATATCCACCTGTACCAACACGGGGAGCTAGCCCGGTGGGGTGGAACTCTCCCATGCGGTCATCCAGCATCCTACGTTGAGCCACACTTGCTTCCCCCGGGCCGAGTGATTCCGGCGCCCCGGTAATCACTCGAGAAGACTACACCTTGTCGACAAGTTGTCCATGACCATGCAAGACTCGATCTATCCAATCTATCCAGTCTTTCCTTAACATGACCATGCATTCCTTTATTCTATCGAGACTCCCAAGCCGCGGGACCGATTTCGTGTGCGGGACTTATCAAGTATTCAGGCAGGACATGACCGGGCAGGACCGGCATGCTTATTCAAGTATTCAAGCAGGACATGACCGGACGGGACCGGCATGCTTAAAAAGTATTCGGCAGTGGCTCGTGCCTTAGACAGGCATGGTTCTCTAGGCGACGCTAACGCTCAAGTCATATACTTTATACGACGAGCCTTATTCTCAAGGGACTACTTGACTTGACAACCGCAGCTAGAGCGGGACAGCGCTAGGAATGGCTTCGTTAGCCTAGAGTAACTCTTGTTGACTTGTACGGGCAATGACTCGACGAGCGAAGGCTACGCCGAGCTACGCATCGAGGGAACGTGCTAGGCACGGGGTCGACTTAACAACCAAGTTCTCGGGTGCCTAGACTTAAGCCAACAAGCCGTACAAAGATGACTTAACTTGCGGGACGTACGAAGGCTATGCCAAGCCTTGCGGGACCGGACCGTGCATGCTTTGTTAAGCATTCGTGCGGGCGACGCCTAGGACTTAGGCTTTTTCAAGTATCGTGACTAGTCGACGGGACAGTGCATGCTTGGTTAAGCATTCATTCGGGCGACGCCTATGACTTAGGCTTATTTGAGTGTTGGGACCAAATTGACGGGACAGTGCATGCCTTGTTAAGCATTCACGCGGGCGACGCCTAACGCTTAGGCTATTTCTCGTGTCGGGGCAACTTAGCAACTTAGGCCAACTTCCTTCTCCCAAGCCACGGGATCGAAGGATCGAGTGTCATTTGAAAGCACGCTGAGCTGACTTCTATGTTGATCGTTGGACCATCTCCATATTCTAGGACACTTCCGACCCGACGGGATCACTCCCTTAGCTATGTTGGTGCGTAGCTTTTATATTAGCCTACTTGTGCGAGTTGAAAACACGATTTATTATGTGCAAGCTAAGATGGAGTAAGTTCACCGAAACTCCCCCACCTGTGCGAGGAGTCGCCTCGGACGAGTGAGCCTTCGAGCAGCCGTTGCAAGGCTAAGTTCCAACGCCGTCGGCGTTTCGATTTCTCCGATTGACTTTGCGGGACGGGGCACTACAAGAACCCCTTGTCCGTGTGTTCGAAGCTGCCACATCTCGAGCACACTGGAGGGACCCATTCATAGTCTATTGTTTGTGTTTTAATCTCCCCAGTCGACAATTCATATTCCACCTCTCGTGGTAGATTAAGTGTCAATCTCGAGAAATACTCGAGCATATGCCAGTCTTGATTTAGCTGCAGTGGTCTCGTCCGATTTGATCAGAACTCCAATGAGACTTGCCAGTTTCATAATCATCGGGATGCTCCAGTATTGAATCGGTAGTCCGGGAAGACGTATCCAGATGGGTACAATATGCAATAATTCTCTCTCGCATTTAGCGTTCATATGCCATTTGTTTAGAATTATTAGTCGACCGTCGAAGATCCAGGGACCTCCTTGCAGTATTCTATCAACATCTTCCTGTAATCCGAAGCGGACGAAGTAGAAACCGTTTTCTCGAACGAAGAATTCCATACTTCCTCGTGTTTTCCATACTCGGTTGGCATATGCTCGGATGTGGCCATAGAACGGTCTTTCGCCCATAACATAGAGCATTAGAGTGTTTTTCCAATACTCTGTCGTCTCCTCGAGGTCTTCCTCTGTGAACTCCGCAACATGTCTCTGGGACCCGATGGTTTTTGGTTCGATATATTGCATGGTCGCATCTGATTGCTGGATTCCTTCTTTACATATACCTGCCCAAGAGCGATGGCTTCCGTCTACTCTGTTTGTCTGCACTTCTGCACGTCTTGTTTCCCGTTTGTCATGTTGACCTGCTGTGTCGTCCCCCTGCCATCCTCTTAGGTTTGGTTTCTGGGTTGAAGCTGGTCGGTGAACGGTTTGTGCTTGTTCCCTCCCTCCCGTTGTCCTTCGTGTTGCCATCCACGTCCCCCCTCGCATACCCTGGCCTGGTGTACGCCTGAACCCTGCTGCCGCCAGCAGAGGTTGTTGCTTCGCCGCGACCTTTCCCCTCCGGCGTCTTTCGACAGTGGTCCATCCGCCTGCCACCTGCCTGGCTCCGTGGACTTCCCCGGGATCCCACGGATTGCCTACCGTCGTTTGGGTGTCACCAATTTCTGCCGCCGAAGCAGACATGATATATATATATATATATATATATATATATATATATTGTGTTGGAAAGTAAACCGTTCTATGGGCAGATACGGGGTTATGCAGAGGGTGTGGCGGCCCAAGGGGAGTATGGAGTTCTCACGAGAGAATGGGTTTTACTATGTGAAATTCGGCTTGAAGGAAGATGTGTCCAGGATTATTCAAGGAGGGCCCTGGTCCTTTGACGGACGACTTATTATACTGAAGGAGTGGACACTGGAGCTGAGATGTGAAAAGGAATTGTTGAACGCGATACCCGTCTGGATTCGCTTTCCTGAGTTTCCGGTGAAATACTGGAGCATCCCTTTGCTTATGCGATTAGCTAGCTTGGTCGGTAAGCCGATCAAGGCGGATGAGGCTAAGGCTTTCCGTACCAGACTGATGTACGCTAGAGTATTTGTGGAGATAAAGGCCGGGACGGAACTTTCGAGTATTCTCGAGTATCAGGTGGCATCCGGGGAGGTGTTGACTCAGGCTGTGGAGTATGATTGGGTCCCCCCAATGTGTTCCTTCTGTGAGTGCTTTGGTCACTCTTCTAGTGCTTGCCGGACTAGAGGGACGGAGACAGCTAGGGCCTCGGTAGCACAGATGGAGGTGGTGGAGCCAGATGTGGCACCCAGTCCCATCGTAGGAGTGGCGGAGACAGTCAGGCCGATGGAGGAGGTCTCCCTGATGGAGGGGGCCAGGAGGTCCATGACTGACACCCCGCAGAGACAGGAGGATACTCAGGGCGCGATAGTCCCGTTCAGGTCCCAGAGGAGTATGGTGACCAGGGGTATGAGTTCCCTGGATAGCAGACAGGATGGGATGGAGACTTCTATGGTGGAAAAGGTCTATAGCAGGAAAAGGCATGCCACGTCCCCACGGGAAGAGGAGCACCAGCCTGGGGGGCTTGATGATCAGACCGTGGCCAACCCAGATTGGACCTTGACTCTCTCCAGGATTCAGGCCCATCTTGCACATTCCTCGGGGACGGGGATGGGGGAGGATATAGATCTGACGGACGGGACACTTCCATCGGGTGTCAGTCCAGATGGAGTCTAGGGGGTCCTCACATTAAGTAATTAATGTCGGTCCTGGCCTGGAACATTCGTGGTGGGTGTTCCATTGGGAGATGAAGGGAGATTAGTAGAGTTCTGAAAAGAGAGAAGAGTGACATTACTATTCTTTTCGAGACGAAGATTGGAGGGGCGACTATGTTATCTCGCAGGACGCCTGCGAACTGGGCTCATATACACAACCTGGATCTTTGTGATATGGATAGAATCTGGGTTCGATGGAACAGAGATAGTTGGGAGGGGGAACAGGTTCTGATGACAGAGCAGCTTATTGGCATCTCCTTTGTCAACAAGGGAGGATTCCACTTCATTCTTGGAGCAGTTTATGGGCATAATGATAGGCGGCTTAGGGAGACCTTGTGGGCGGACATCGTGCGAGTAGGTCGTATGGCGGAGCACCTGCATCTTCCCCTGCTGCTTATGGAAGACTTCAATGCCATGCTACATCGACAAGAGAAGGTAGGAGGTCGTCCAGTGCCGGATTCGATCTTATACGACTTCCAGAGGTGTCTCCTCTTGTCTGGGCTGAGGGGACTGGAGAGAGCCGGACACATCTGGACCTGGCACAATAAGGCGGTCCACAACAGGATTGCCTGTCAGCTGGATCGGGCTTTGGAAAATAGCGAATGGTTTCGCTACTTTCCGAATTCCATGGCGGAAGGGCTAGCGGCTGGGACCAGCGATCACTCCCCTATCCGGGTAGGTCTCTCTGAGAGGCCCACTTGGAAGGCTCAGCCATTCCGGTACAACAATGGCTGGTACCTTTCTGCGGGATATGAGGAGGCTGTTATGGGAGGGCTTCGGTATACTCGGGAGGGCACGGCTCAGTTTCGTATGGCTCACAAACTCAAACAGGTCAAGAGAGCTATTCGGGATTGGGTGAAGAAGATGTCACGGTCTTCCCTGGAGGACAAGGAGGCTGAGCTTCGTGAGGTCCAGGAAGCTTTGCAGGCTGACACACTGAGCGGTGAGTTGGCGGCTAGGGAGCGGGACCTGATTGCGGAGGTCAACATCATGAGGCTTCAGCAGGAGATTAGTGCGGCCCAGAGGGCCAAGTGTTCATTGCTCAAGGATGGGGATCGGTGCACCAAGTTCTTCTATGATGTGATCCGTGCCAGACAGCACCGGAACAGCATCCCCAGGCTGCTTAATGGCGAGGGCAGACTTGTTGGCGACCCGATGGAGATTCAGGAGGAGGCAGTCAGGTTCTATTCTGACTTATATCAGCAAACTGAGTATCCCACCACGTTCCCCGGTCTTGTCACGAAGAGGCTGGTGACGCACCATGGGAATAGCTTGCTGTTGGCCCCTGTGAGATTGGAGGAGGTGGAGGATATTGTGATGAAAGCTAATCCAAATAAGGCTCCGGGGCCTGACGGCTTCTCTTGTGGATTCTTTAGACATCATTGGGGTGAGCTAAAAGTTTCCAGTTCTGGAGGCGGCGCAGGAGTTTTTCTTGGAAGGGAAGTTGCTGAAGGAGCTGAATCACACTTTCTTGACCTTGGCCCCGAAGAAGGAGGGTGCTACCTCCCTCGCCGACTTCAGGCCTATTGCGTGTTGTAATTATCTATACAAGATAATTATTCACCTCATGTGTCGACGTATGGAGGGGATTATGCAGGACTTGGTGTCTCGGAATCAAGCGGCTTTCATCAAGGGGCGCTCGATTGCTGAGCACAGTCTTCTTGCACATGAGATGGTGAGGGATTTCAACAAGCCGGGGGGGATGAAGGCTTGTGTAAAGCTGAATTTACGGAAAGCCTATGACACGGTCAACAGGGACTTCCTCTGCCACCTTATGCTTGCTATGGGGTTTGATGAGATATGGGTGGCGAGGGTGAGAGAGTGCATATGCTCCCCCACATTTTCGGTCCTCATTCAGGGTACTCCATATGGATGCTTCTCGAGCAATAGGGGACTGCGGCAGGGGGATCCTCTCTCCGTACATGTTCACTTTGGTGATGGAGTACTTCACTTGCATGATGGACCTGGCGGTGTATAGTAGGAAGATTGTTCCTCTTTTCAGGCAGGTCAAGCCGGTGATGTCTCACTTGATATATGCTGACGACCTCTTGGTATTCCTACATCCATCTATGAGGGGGTTGAGGGCGCTTTCAGATTATGGAGGAGTTTGGGCGGCTGTCCGGCTTGCAGCTGAATAGGGAGAAGAGTAGGGTCTATTTCAGCTCTCTGTGCACACTCAAGGAGGAACGGGCCCTTGCTCTAGGAGTGGAGAAAGGCGAGTTACCGGTGAAGTATCTGGGGGTCCCGTTGACAGTCAATTATACCAGGGATCAGGATTGTCTCAGCCTGGTGAATTTTGCCCAAAGAAGAGTGGAAGGCTGACAGGCAGCTGGTCTGTCATTTGGTGGCCGTATTGAGCTGGTGAGGTCCGTTATCTCTGGCATCGCTATGTTCTGGTTACAGTCGATTCAGATCCCAGTAGCTACCATAAGGAAGGTGGAGTCCATTTGTGCTAATTTCATCTGGAGGGGAGGTATGCATGCGATCGCTTGGGAACAACTCTGCCGAACCCGGGAGGAAGGAGGAGTGGGGTTGCGACCTCTTCGGACGGTTAGGAAGGCTTCTGGGGTGCGGATGGCGTGGCGGTTCATCAAGGGAGGTTCCCTTTGGGCAGAGTGGCTGGCTAGCAGATATGTGCGGCGGATGAATTTCTGGTCTTGTAGGATTGATAACAATTTCTCGATCTCATTGAAGGCTATACTTAGGTGCAGACCGATCCTTCAGTCCGCTATATGCAGGATTATGAGAGATGGGGCGAATACTGATCTCTGGCTGGACCCGTAGATGGAAAATGGCTCCCTTCTGGAGATCTTGGGGGCTCAGATGGACAGAGAGGCGGGCAGGGGAGTGAAATGTAGTCGGATTATCAGGGATGGGAGCTGGAGGCCTGAGGAGTATCCATACACAGCTCAGTTTGGGGAGGAGATTCGTCGGATCACTATCGATACTAGCCTGATTGAGGACTCCTGGTGTTGGGTTGATCCTGGTTCGGTTGGTGGGTCTGGGATATTCAGTTTTAAAAGTTGCTATAATCTGGTTCGGACCCCATATGACAGGATTGCGGAGTATGACTTTATCTGGACGAAGGGGATTGCTCGCAAAATGCAGCTTTGTTCATACAGACTCCTTCTGGGCAGGTTGATGACTCGGGACAGACTTATTAGGTTTGGGATGCAGATTCCAGACCCGAAGTGTGTTCTCTGTACCGGTGATGCGAAGTCTATGGGCCACCTATTCTTTGAGTGTCCATGGACTTGGCACGCACAACTGGGAGGAGCAGTGCATGCGATTGTTGGGTGGAGTTGGCAGTGCTAGAGATATCCGGAGGATCCTCAGCTGGATCAGAGACCGCCGCGGTATGGACCCTGGTTGGGCCAAGATGGCTAAAGTTAGACTTGCAGCATCAGTTTGGCATGTCTGGAGGGAGCGCAACAGGCGTATCTTTGAAGGACTGGCTACTCCGCCAGTAGGAATTTTGCATAATATAGAATTCGATGTATCTGTAATGGCCCCTTAACTGGGGAGGGAGATATGAGAATAGTGTATTGTAATACCGATACCGAGATTTGCGTGGAATAATATTTACCCTTATATATATATATATATATATATATATATATATATATATATATATATATCGTGGTAGTCAAAGGCGTGCCTCGCACCTCACTAGAATATATATATATATATATATATATATATATATATATATATATATATATATAGGAACCAGGTAAATTGTTTCTGGAATCGCTCCCACTGGGATTCGAACTCCTGACCACTCGGGCCGCGTGCATCTCTCTTAACCACTAGGCTAGAGGTCATCTGCAATATATACATATATATAAAAATATATATATATATATATATATATTTATATATATATATATATATATTTATATATATATATATATATATATATATATCACACTAATGTTTAAACAAAATTCCCATTTTAACTTGATATGAGAACGATGAACACTATCTGATTATGCTAACTGTAGAGTTGCCCTCTAGGCAGTATTTACTTTGGCCAATTTAGGAAATTAATTTCTAACTAATTTTGAATTTTAAATTTGTCAAGTATGGTAAATTGCATAACTTGTCCATTTGGCCCGTATTTGTTTTTTGGGCTAACCATCCATTGTGCAGCTCATATCCATTCACAAAAAGAAAAGAAGTACCACGCATGGATGGTTAGCCCAAAAAACTAATACGGATATGAGCTGGACAATGGATGGTTAGCCATATACTTGTGTCCTGTTATCCAAGATAAGGCGTTCATTCAGAAAAAAGCTCATGCTTGGATGCATACATAGAGCCAAAAAGCATTTCCTTATAAGCTCCTCTATCCACATAATCCCCCTATTGAAAAATATTATCCCTTCAGCCTCATCAACATGGTACGAAAGCAACCCTCAACCATCTGGCACGCATTAATTTCAAGCACACATTAATTTTAAGCATATTTAAAAAGTACCACAGCGTGAATCGAGCACTCGGCCCATGATCTACATGTTGAATAATATTAAATATCAACCCTCAACCATCAGCAACACTCTTAAGAGTTTTGGTACAAGTGACAAGGACTTTAAGACCCCCAATTCTCTTCCCTACACTAAACACCATATAACTACCCAATAATCACCACCCAAAGGCACTCCCCATAACTCTATTTTACAATCTAACACTTCTATCCTCTTATCAACCAGCACAATATCTTCAACAAACATCATAAACCATGGAACATCATCTAGTTTCTATAAGGTACTTCAATTTATGATCACCTAAATTCAATTAGTATTCAAGTGAATACTATAGAAGATATAGCCGTAAATTTTATCAGCTTCGTTAGACCGTCTTATAAGTATCTAGTCACCAACTTCATGGAAGATAATGTGTTAAATAGTAGAAATAAGAGCTCCTGGATGCATGGTAACCATTGTTCGTCTAATGAGGTCAGAAATAAGAGCTTTGATGATGAGCCACACTGTGGATTTAAACCTAAATCCAAAAGAACCACATATCACAAGAGAGAGACCTGCAGGAGAAACTTTTTGAGATCGAGTTCGTTCAAGGCTTGCATTATCGGCCAACATTGATAATGAATCTGTGGAAATCACTGAAAACTGCCAAAACAACTAAGACAACAGGCTCAAATCACTGGAACCCTTGAAACCCCAGGAAACTCCCGAGACAGAAACCGATACTTATAGGAAGGGTCTGAAATCACCACTGCAAACCGTGTCATCATTACAGCAAAAGATAAGGGGCATAAAATAAGGATATACAAGAAAATGTAAACAGAATTATAGGAGTTAGTGAAGACTAAACTAAAAGAGTACAAGAACTTAAAAAGTTAAGGTCGATGAGACTGCATGGAAATAGAAGATTATAAAGAGGATGAGGTAATAGCTTCTACCTATGAAGTTCGGTAGATATTCACAAGATTGTAGATTTAGATTCAGGTGATAATATCTGTCCATATGGAGAATGGGTCCAATCCATTTGAAACTAGTTAGAATAATGTGTTGCAATATAGTTGGTATATATAGTTCACAAAATATTTATAGTCCATAATCAATCATCGTGATGAAGAGAAACTAAATATCAGCCAATACACTAAAACAGAAATCATAACCTTTGATGAGGGTACCAAGAAGTTTAGGTATCACTGAATGTTTGATAGTGTCCAACAATATAGGTGAATCAGAGGCTTCAACTGCAACTTGAATACAAGATGTCGCATCATATTTCTTCTGCTCAACTTCCAAAGAACAAGCCCTGTCATGTAAGCAACAGCCTATAAGTTGCAGCTTTTAGAAATTTTACTTGTGCAAGAAGCTAACAGTGCAAAATATTTGAAACCCTAGAACATCTTGAACATAAGTACAAATATAAACATATTTCTATACTGAAGTCACAAAAGCAGATATCATAGTCAAAGATGTGTTTTTTCCAATGATTCTCAATAGAACTTCAAAAGAACAAGCCCTGTCATGTAAGCAACAGTCTATGGTTGCAATTTTAGAAAATTTACTTGTGCCAGAAGCTAACAAGGCAAAATATTTGAAACCCTAGAACATCTTAAAGATGAGTACAAATATAAACATATTTCTATACTGAAGTCACAAAAGCAGATATCAAAGTCAAATATGTGTTTTATTCCAATGATTCTCAGTAAAACAATCAAACACTCTTAGAAGATTAATTAATAAGAGAAAGTTAACACATACAACAACAACAACAAAAAGCCTTTATCCCAAATTTATGGGTCCATTCGACTTTCACAAGGACCATGTCTATGTAACGGTAACAAGATTGAAGATCCATATCCTTCTTCAACACTTCACCATGTTAGTCTACGCCTACACCTTGTCCTAGCTGCTCCATTAACTACTATATTATGGCTCCTCCTTACGGGATGATCTATTGGTCTGCGTTGCAGATGTCCAAACCACCTAAGTTGATTTTTTTCTCATCTTGTCCTAAATTAGCATCACCTCTAACTTCATGGATACTCTCATTTTTATCCTATCCTTTAGATAACACTTGTCTACAAATAAACAATGTAGCAGAGACCTTAGAAGTAGCGAATCAAATCCAAAACTAAAAATACTGTTTATCAAAGAGTCTAAAAGTCGATCCACATTTTCGGGACCAACCAAATATCGCTTCAGGGTAGATAGCACAATGCTTGCAAACCTTCGTACCCCCAATTCATTTCTGACTTTAGCAGTAGATCAAAGACCTTTTAGAATCAGAAATAACCTTGAATATGGAATTGTAGAACTTGAAGTCCGCTTTCCAAAATGAGGTTGCAAACCCAAACAAACTTCTATAGCAGAATATATGTTCGGTTTTCTACACAGCGCAGTGCAGATTTGAACCTGAATATAAAGATATGATGACAGATTTTGTTTATTACCATTTTAAAATTAGGCATTTGACAAATATGGTTACCTAGGTTCTGCTTTAGTTACGGAAAGGAGAAGAAAGATAGGGCTTTAGTTGTTTGTTAACGGCAACATTTAATATGAAAATAAAAAAAAAGAGATTGAAGCAAAAGAAACAACTTCAATAAAGTTCTCTTCAGCTCTATATCCATTGAAAATAAAATGTATCGTACATTTAGTATAAAACTTGGCCTCTAAGAACGAAACATTAGTCCAAAATACCAAATATAAATAATCCTAAAATAAACCAAATCCTAACAACTAATATCCATAAAGAAATAAACATAACGTGCCAAAATATAAACTGACATCTCAAATTGGAACATCAGTTTATTTGATCCTCGATCATACTCTCTGGCTTCAAAATTTCACCTCATGGTGAATAATAACGACAATATTGGAAGACTAAGATGAACGCGCTCAACGTCCTCAGTCATCGACCAGTCGTCAGCCACAAACAATCTGGATGTCCTCGACAATGAAGCAAGTGTTGCTGATAACCTGGTTATCAGCAACAACAACTCATCCAACAAACTGTACCCGATCACCGGTCTCGGATACCTCCAAGTTGGCCATGGTGGAACTAGTGGTACCGGTGGAGGAAGAGACAAAGAAACACTTTGTACCGGTGGATCATCTACTGAAAACTATACCCCCTACAAAGCATAGATTTTAAATCATGAGTACGACAAAGGACTTATTGAGGAGTGGTTTATCAGTCACAATTGACTCGCTAGACAAATCTAGTGGTGTGGGTATTGATTACTTGTGTAGATAATGCAGGCAAACTAACGATACATAAAGGTGCATTGGTCATGACTAAAAACAACCAGAAGGAATTCTAGCTTATTACCAACATCCATGTTATCAGATATGTTTACACCTTATTCCAAGTCCAACCTCAAGGAATTCTAGCTTATTACCATTGTCCATGATTACAGATGTTTATAAATTATTTCAACTCCAAGAAGGAGAATCGTACAATTTATGACTATACCCAATACCCAGGAACCTTAATATCAAACTTTAATGAATGGCCCACAAGAACGTTTTGTTGTCATCTCTATCGTACACCTCACCAAATCCAATGTCTACCATAGAGTTCTCATATATGAATATATTATGTATCTCAACATGTATCGCATGTTGGTTGAAATTCGTTGAAACTGGACGTGAATTTTTTCCTATTGATTATATCACTATACGTAATGCAAGTCTAGCAATAGCCACTAAAAGTGGACATGTGATGTGAGGCTAACGAGGTTCATCCCAAAATACATCAATTTAGGTGGATCAAGGCTTCCATTGTGATGTGCATGCCTCATAGCTCCTCGTACCGAGGCTTAAGCTCTTCTGAGATGTGCCTCATTCATATTCTATTGAGTAGGTTAATTTCACTATGTTTTTAATAATCATTGGATTTGTTACATGTGTAGAAATTATTATTGGATCTACATTTTAAAACTCCTTTCTTAAGAAATAATGAGAACAAACAAAAAGGTCTGAAACACCGATAGAGAGAAATAAGAAAAACCATAAAGTACTTTCTTCTTCCTTTACTTGTACAAGTCACAACTCAATAAAATGTATGTTTTTCCTTTTTCTTCTTCTCGACTTCTCTACCTCTTCTTTAACTCTTACCATTCTCCTCAGGCATTTTTGGTTTCATTGAAAGGGTTTTCTTTGTAAGGTAAGTACTTAAATCTACTTTCCTTTATATTTGGATTATTGCTATGTTACTCGGACTCTCCAATTTAATGTTGAAGTACCTGTGTCGACCCGATAGGATATGGGTATGGAATTCGTATCCAATCCTCCATGGTAACAATCAGGAGACTGGTAGTGAAGTAGAAAGTTTATTTTAACATAGTAGTGATGTAGATAGTTTATGTTAATATACTAGACTGGTAGTAAAGTAGTAGGGGAGCTGAAGGGACGGTCTCTTAGGGACTTAATCAACTCGTTCAGTAAAGTATACTAGTAATTTATAATTACATGTTGTCCTTTTATGAAATCTTAGTCATATTTCCATAACCGTATCCAAAATTTGGATCCTTTTTAGACGAGTCCGTGTGTCCTTCAATTTGAGTTTGAAGGATCCGACTCTTGGATATGTACCCGCACCCAACACCTGTACCCGAGTCCAGGTAACAGGGTACTGCTATTAGTGGCTATTTGGTTCGACGATTTGGAAGATAGAAGTAGGAAAAAAAATTGATTTGAAAAGGGTTCGTAGAAAATATGTTGTTTGGATACACACCAAAGTGGAGCTCGGATTTGTGTTGATTTCCTATTGGCTGAATTCAAGGTTTGTTTTTCTCCATCTGACTTCTTCAAAAAATTTGAAGTGTGGGCTGAATTCAAGGTTTGTTTTTTTCTTTTCGTACTATTGAAGTCCTCTGAACTCGGCACCCTCACTAGTGTCACCACCATCCCCACATGGCTCTGTTGTAAGATTTTTCTGACTCCTAATTTTATGTGAATTTTTGTTACTATTTCATGAGATTTTTTTCTTTCTATAGGGGACTTCGACCGTATTGTTGCAAATCTACCATTTTTTTTGTAAATCTAGCCAAATACTTGTATGATTTGGAGGATTTCTCATGATTAACGAGTTCGGAAAAAATTATCTTCCAAATTTCATTGCCTCGAAGATTTATGTCCTATAGGGGAGATTTGTACTGTTGTCGACTCCGGAAATATTATTTCTTTTGAAGTTACATTTTTCTGGAAGATAAAGTCTTATTTAGGGTACATGACACCCCCTATTTTCTGGAAAAAAATAATAATTTAATTTTTGTCGACTTCGGAAAAAGTACATCTATGACACCTTATTATCATTTGGAATAATTCTTGTGAGTGTAAAATTTAGGGTTCATGACAACCAATTTTTTGTTGCAAAAATACATCCTCCAGTGAGGAAAATTTTGAGTGAAAAAAATTTGTTGTCATGTTTGTGAAAATTTCATGTCGGTTGGTACTCATTTATTGTCTTGTTTGGAAAAAATTGACAGAATGTCGAGTGAGGAAAATTGATTTGGGGGTAGCTTCATCAGTAAATGTAGTAGTCATTATGCACCAAGAAATTGGGGCAGCTCGTTATGGTTATGTGATGTTTACAAAACTTTAGAACATACATATTACGTTGATATATAGTGGGTTGTATTATGACTTATTTCTAATGTATATCTATTTTGCAGGAGGCATATCAAGTATTAGGCAATGATGAGGGATTGGGTTATTCCATTGAGCCTGATAGAAAAATTCCATTATTGTAGACAATGTTTTCATTGTTGCTTCACAATTTGATGCTTATTTATATGTATATGTCCCTTGTCCCCACGATGCTGGAAATTCTATAGGTGGATTAGTAGAAAGACATTGATGTTATATTGGGTAAATCCTCTAAGCCTAGTCTTAAATATTACATGTTTCCTAACATGGTTAGTCCCTTCTCCTTACAACGTTAGATTCAATATTGGATTAGTAGCCAGGAAATGATGCTTATTTCCTGAGTAGTGTTATATATACACTGATCAGATCATTCATATTTCTGAAAGGCATTGATGATACATTTGTTACATTGGAGATATCAAAATAAGTTCAAGGGTGCTTTATGATGTTGGAAACAAATTGGCTACATAATGACATTTGCTTCATTACTAAAAGGTTTGAAAAATACACGAGGTATAACCATGTCAAAATAGGATGTGAGAAATAGCATTGCAAAAATCTGAGCCTTCATGAAGAAATATGAATGAGAGCCTTCATGAAGAAATATGAATGAGAGCCTTCATGAAGAAATATAGTGTGTACATTCATTTTTTTAACCATATTGTCAATTTCAGTATAGTTTAAGTTCTTTTAATTTTTAGTTCAATTCATCTTGTTATATTTCAATGATGGGTTTGGGTTTGAGTTAATCTGGAAATACTTTAATTTTCTACTTGCTTGGGATATATTTCTGCATTATTGACTTGTTAGCTTTATTTTATGCTTGGTTGGGCAATGATAAGACAACTTTAATAAGATTTACATTTTTGTCTTTGGTGGCAGTATTTTCAAGCTTTGGCTATGGAATTGTGCACTATTCTTTGGTTTCTTTGCTGGAATTGGGCAATATTCTTTGGTTTGGCGACAATTGATGGGTTTGAGTTTGGAAATAGACTTGCAATACCGAGTAGTACCTTACTTAAATCTTATTTGCCATATGTTTAAGCCCAAGCATGCCTTTAGAATGAACCCAGTCCCAATTGTAGTGAAGTTTTCATGGTACACAAATTTGGTTTTGGGTTTCTATGTAAGTATCCTACTTACATTAGGTATTTGGATTTGGCTAATTTTCTTCACAAATTTGGTATTAACTCTGTAATACAGTAATTAGTTGCATTGATTGTAACTAAATGGAATTAGGAAAAGGATTCAGTCCTGAAGTGAAGGATGCACTCGAAATGAGTTGAAATTATCTCTAGTTGGGTGTATCATTTTCTCTTATATCTCCCTTTTCTCCAACTATTTCTGAGATTGATCGAATTTGCAGACCGTCGTACTCTACTGGGGAAGCCTCTCTCCTTAAAATATTCTCAAAGTTTGGGCATATAGTAGAAGGTGAGCTTATGCTTTTGCTTTCCATTAGGAACTTCAACAACCTATTGATAAGTTAATACCTGTGTTTCCAACTAATGGTTTAAACATTTATGCTTGCAGTCAAACTTGCTAGACATAAAGAGACAAATATGTCAAAAGGGTATGCATTTCTTCAGTATTCCAGTCGAGAAGATGCAATTCTTGCATTGGAAAATATGGATTACCAGGTTTGTTATCTTAGCAATATCTTAACTTACAATTGCTCATGGGTAGACCTATCATTAGGAGTAATATTGCACTGTCTCGACAGATGAATTTTTTTTCCTGTTGTTGTTCAAATGTAAGTTCTAAAGTGTGCATATACAAATTACTATCATTTTCCATTTGTAATATTATATTTACATTATATGTTTTGTTTATTTAATTATTTGCTGCCACTATTTGTTGCTCAATATGTACTACCATTATTTGTTACCATTTATGCTAATCATAATATGTGTGGTAATTACAAATTAAATGTTGTCGTATACACATAATATATTTTATGTGTGCTCTTATTGATTTTTAATAACTAATATATTTGCTAATATATTTAAAAAAATTATTGTCTTAATAATTGTGTGGTAACAAAATTAACAAGAAATAGAAAAAGAAAAAAGAAGTGCGAGGGGGGAAGGTAACCTCACCCGTTTCACAAGTGGGAAACCATATCACTTCTATACTATCACTTCATACAACATCCAAACATAGAAAAAACAAAAAGTCTACTTCCAAGTTCACGGATTCATGAATTTGTCACTTCCAAGCTACACTCCTTCAAACCATCCAAACAAAAGAAGCAGAAATATATGTATACGCATGAGATGCGTATGCAATGCGTACTCAAAACTCCAATTCACACTTTTGCACTTCCATATAAATCATCGAACCAACAGCCCCTTAGAGTAATATTGCATATAGTTCATGTAAACAAACATAAAAACATCTATTGTGTAGAACATAAAACAATAAATAATCAATAATATAGTTTTCATTTACTTACAAATATTATTTATTTCATATGATTTATAAATAACTTTTACATAGTTGCAATAAAATTGCACCTCGCCTTCATGGGGCTGGTACTTTTGACTTGCTTCTGGAACCTAAATTCCGAACACTAGTTGTTCCACTATGTGTCTTGCACCTTGTAACTATGAATCTATTCTACAATAGGACACCAATTTGAGACAATCATTAAAGGGCAATATATATAGGTCGATTAACAATTGTGAAGGTACAAGCAGGTTCTCTTTTGTGTAAGTTAGTGTCATACTACCTTAAGATTTTGATATATTATGGTGATTGGTCATCCTAAAAAACTTTAAAAACACTCGTCTTAGATAGAAATAAAAGATAAGATGATGAGAAATCACCAATAAAATTTATTCCTAACCCCTTTTATTTGCGGGTTTACACAACCTCTATGGGCGTTGAGAAAAAGCATTATTTGGAAAAATGAAGCTAATCTTAAGGGTGCGCAACGGTTCGGTTCGATTCAAACCGAAGAGTTCACCCAAAAACCGAATGAAACGATAACCGAAAAACCCAAAACCGAGAACTGAACCGTATGTAAAAAAATCGATCCGAACTGAACCAACTTCGGTTGGTTCGGTTTTCGGTCAATTCGGGTCCATAAGCCCAAGTGGGCCGGGCCTTATAAAACCAAATGAACTGCAAAAAATTGTTTATTTTCAAAATGCAAAGAAGCTGTAGAACCAATCCAAGCTGTAGTAAAAATAAAAATTAAATAAACAAAATTACATCAGCTATAGTAAAAAAGAACCAAAAGACAAATAAACAAGATTACAAAAGAAACAAGATTACACCAGCATCATGGCAGCATGTTTAAACATATTACACCAGCATCATGGCAGCAACAGCATGTTCAAAAATATACTGCAGAACGAAGAAACAAGATTACAAGAGAAACAAGATTACAAGAGCTTCATGGCAGCATCTAGGTTAGATCTTTGATCTGGACAGATCTAGGTACGATCTAGGTTAGATCGAGAGAGGCATGGTTAGGGTTTCTTCTCCACAGATGACAGATCTAGGTTAGATCAAGATTTTGAGAGAGCCAAGCTGCAGAACTAGAGACTCGAGCAGTCGAAAGAGACAGAGTCGAGAGAAGTCAAGGGAGGCACAGGTCCAGTCAGGAGAGGGGAGGCGGGGGCTCTAGAGTTGACTCAGTCGAGTGTAAAGGAAAGAGGGAACTCTCGGTCAGTTGTAGGTGAAGACTGAAGTGTGGGAAAAAAAAGAGGCTTAAGAGAGAGAGAGAGAGAGTGCCCCCTTTAGTTTTTGACTTGAATAGTTAGGGCATAAATGTGGAGGGGTTTTTAGTAATTTCAAATAAGAAAATCTGTTGTCGGTTTGGGTCGGGAACCGATTAGCAAACCAGTCACCGAACCGTCAACCATACTTTTCCATTGTTAAAGCCGAAGTCCGACCCGCATTTTCCAGAACCTACCCGAACTAATATTACGGGTCGGGTCGGTTAATGGTTTTTTAACCCAAATTTGCTCACCCCTAGCTAATATATTGGAGAGCTTGTAATTTGCAAAAAAAGAAAACTCCCATTCTCCGTCTCTCACCATGGTACTATCTCCAACCAACAAAAAAACAATACGTGGCCATATCGAATTTCATACCAAGAGAGGAGACCGATTGGAATATATCTAGGATAGTCCAAATATGATCCATGTTTTTTTTTTTTTTTGAAGAGAGGAGGACGAGTGCAAACATAAACTTCCAAAATGACAAGGTGTTCATACTCTTCCAAGGAAAGTGGTGAAATCATATGTTCATTTTGGAATAAATATAAGATGGGGAAGATGTTGAGAATCCCATTTGTGGTTATTTATGGATAATTAATATTTATACAAGTATGTAAGTTTCTCAAAATCCAAATCCTAGCATTTCCAGTAATGCATAAATTTTAGATTCTATCCACAAACGTCAAATGACGCCTCTCAATTTCAAATACAACTTTTGGATTATGGAAGGCATGTTGACAACCACCCCCTAAATCCGTAGTTTTATCAAGATCACTACTTCTAGACAATATGAAAGACTGCCATACATGTTGAATCCTAGCTAGTTTGTAACCCATGGCTTAGTTACTTTCCTACAAAACATAATGAAACCATCATATATCTTTCCCAAGAATATCAGCAAACAATGTAAAGTCAATAAACAGAGACAGCCACCATAGGAGTGTCATTAGGGATTTGAAGTAGGTAAGGTTTCACATTAGCAAATGTCTTTGTCTATAACCCATGACACTTCTTGGCTTTACTGAAAGGCAGCATGTGAAATACATACGTTGAAAGAATAACAGGAACAAAACAAAAGCACTTAGAACATTTGTGAATCATGTCAGAAATCATTTCCTTTTTTCTCCTTTTGATTTACTTATACATGAACAAATCAATAAAATGTGGGAAACAGAAAAGGTCCCCTCAAATTTCGCTAACACTTTTCCACTTGCACTTTGTAAACGGTTTTGCACATTTTCTTCTCAATGTTAGAAATAATGCCTCAAATTTCGCTAATACTGTTCCACTTGCACTTTGTAAACGGTTTTGCACATTTTCTTCTCAATGTTAGAAATAACATAAGAATCAACTTAAAGAAAAGAAAATAGCAGACCTATAAACAACAACAAACAATAAATCCTCTCACAAGTTATCTAGGATGGAGTCGTATGCCATACCTTCTACTAGTTACTTATCAATTTATGTCCCCAATTCATCTTCCATTCAACAACGCTAGCAACCCTTACCAGAACAATGAGATGCTAGCTCACATTTTCTCAGTCATACATATGTCAGACTACAAACTCTTGAAGTTCAACATTTGTTTTCAATATTTATCACAAGCACAGCATCCTCCTATGAATCAAACGTCTCCTCTACGATCTACAAGAGAACATTTTAGCCATGTCCCACGCCCAAGGAATATCTATGAAGTAAGAACATAAAGATCTTGTGGATATTCTAAATCAGAAAATATAGCTACTGCTTGAAAACAGGACACAAGTATATGGCAATAAATTGCATGTGGCAAGCTGAAAAAGAGATAGGATAGCAACTTAGCCAGGAAGAAGAATAGATAAGGAAAAGTCCAATATAGTGTTTGTAAGCATTGAAAAGAATCGCACAGTCAAAGATAAAGTGTAGCAAGGTATGTCTAAAATCTGAGATACATACCCTTTTCTAACAATAATATGTAGCTTTGGAAGTCCTGGGTCCGACGTTTCTCTAAAGGAATTATAGTTTACACCAAGCTTAGCTATGATAGATTGTAGAGTTAATCTTTTCCTTCTCAACAGCTCCTGAAAGATAGATAACAATAGATATTCAAATCAAAGAAACCAAAATATATTGAGAGCACAAATTAACTTGTCCAACAAAAACTGAAGAGACCTCATTACCTGGTTCAAATGAAAATGAGAAACCCATGGACTCAGATGTCTTCCTTTAACATCATCAGCAGCATAACTAAAATTTACAGACAGTAAGTTAAAAGAAACTTACCATGATTATCAATTTTAATGATAACATGATAATATCAACAGTAATAAAAGTGGAAGGTCAGAATATACTAACAATATCATTACAGTAGTAACGACATTAGAGAACAAGACCCTGTCAAGATGGTGCTTCACTTCCAAGGCACCATATTCCAAACCGTAGTTCAATCTTCTCAGTTTATTTGAAAGAAAGAGTGATGCTGTCCTATTCAAAGATGTTCTTGATGGACCACATTCTAATACCTTCTGTATAGCCAAAAATAGAAAGAGTCAGAACAAACTAGGGATTCATTAATTACGGTGTTTTAACGATTCAATATATTATCCTACTGACAGAGGTAAGATATGTTACTGATAAGTAATTGCTAGAAAGATCTCCATTTTATCATGACATACATTTTAGTTTAGACTATTTAGAGAGCAATATGAGGTATGCTTGAATATACTAAAATTGTTGGAATATAAATCAAGTCACATTTTTTGTTAAATTTAATTTTTTTTAAGAAATAGAAGATGTGAAAAGAGAAGTAAACAAAAGTAGAATAAAAGTTATATAGGCTGTAGCAATGACAACTTTTTCATTCATATAAAATTAACAACCATACATCAGATGCTAATCATATAGACTTTCAAATCCATCTACCATAACACAAAGCTGTAAACCAAAATGTGGTATAGAACTTGAGCTCCAAATATTCAAAGGACTTGGTTGGCTTCAAAATTTTATTTTGTCTGTTCACGATAGGAAATTTGTATTTTGTTATAAGTCTACTCTCTTTTTTATTCTGAATCTGGGATAATGAGATATATGCCTCACCTAATATGTGCTTTATATGAGGCTAATGTATATGCCTAGTGTTTGAAATGTGCAAAATTAGTGGCCAAATGCCTCCTAAAAGCACATCATGGCTCCTTCAAACAACTCGACTCTTATGTTATATTCAATAAATATTATATGTAGCTTCTCCAACAGCAAGCAATATACACTTTGATCTTCACCAAAATTATAAGAAACAGATACCTTACAGCGTTGTTCAACCTTTCATTAGTAAAACTAAATGTAGTTGTCTGAAACAGAGAGAAGTGATTAGAAGTATAGATGATAATGAATTAACTAAACTGAACTTAAAAATAATACATGCAAAAAGTAAAATTACGGAAAATTTGTCTGTGGTGAGTATGGCTTGATTTATCTGTGGTGAGTATTGAAAAATGAAAACTGTTATGGAAAATTACGGAAATTTGGAAACGTACAATTAGCAGGGACTAGAAAGAGGTAGTGCACATATTTGAGAGTGAGTGTCAGTTTGAGAAAAACAAATTGATCACACGAATTTAATTTTAACAAATGGATCAGATAATAAAAGAACCTTCAAATTCAACAAGGGAGAAGCCTCCAGACTATTTACAGGCTGATCCAGCGCTCCATATGCAGCTTCAGATATGGAACAAGCAGCCCATGAACCAGCAGGCTGACCACCTACTCCATTACATTCACAATCTCCATCAAGTAATCGAGAACTCTCAGCTTCTACGCTAGATGCCTCATCATGTGAATCATAAGAAAACTGTACCAGCTGCTGCCCATAAGTGCTTCTCACAGTTCCATCATAAGCAACATAGAGGTCACGCATGTAAAACATAAGCTTTCTGGTCAGTGTCCCAGGAAGGTCTGCCTTCTCACTGAAGAAATTAGCACGGCTAGATAATGCATGAAAGAACAATTCTAATGGATTCAGACCATCAAGAAAAGAACTTGTAATCAAAGCATAAGAATTCTGTCCTCCACAATCAACGGCACCCTCAGGGACTCCATGTCTGTAAAATGCCTTGTGTTGATTCCACTGAGAACAGGAAAGTATACGAGGAATTTTGTAAGGCAATGGATTTGTTGAAAGCTGAAGACCCACACATACACCTTGCTGAACTAGTTTCAACAAATTCCCCTTGCTTCCTGCATGTATCATTGCTAACAATGAATTGTCCCTCGTTATATAATGTAGTACTGAATTTTGAACCTCACGAAAGATATTTTTAAATGCAGCAATGGATGACTGATTTATTTGTGTTCTCTCCCAAGGAAAACTGTACAGATTCAGAAAATGTGATATGTCATCACTTTCATCATTAGATTTCAGAAGAAATTCCATCTTTGGATCGAGCATTAGCTCATTAGTATAACAGGAAACTTCTGCCTCTTTCAACCCACAACTTACTTCATCAATCATCTTCATTCTAGTACAACAATCTGAAGTCAGGTAAAGATCACCCAAGGAAACACTTAACCCCCTCATTGTTAAATATTCACAAAGAACATCTTGTGCACAGAAAAGATGATCAAGAGCCTTTCTTCCATAACATTTGAACATCGTAGTAAAGATACCAGAAGTACTGTTCCGTAACCAAAATGATCCTCCAGAGGAGAAGAGAATTTCACCATTACGGATTTCAACTTCACTAGAGCCTAAAGTGAAGTCCATACTTTGTGGAAGTAGCAAGCTGAATAACTGCTGACCAGTCCATAGAGGACTCTCAAGTTCTGGAGCTCTTACTATTGCTTGAAATGGGGACTCACAGGGACACAACATTTCCAATTGCTGCATCTCAAATTTATTGAAGAAAACTCCACCTCTTGTGAGTAAGTGTGCTGCAGTTAAGCTGTCATGGGTTAGGGAAACCAGACTTCGACCATCTTGAACATTCAGTAACTGGTTATCTAAACTCAAGAGCTCCGTAAGCTCGACTCTCGAACATGTGCTTTGGGGAACATAACCATGGAGACAGTCTCCATCAAAATCTCCAAGTAAAGGAGCACAGCACAGGGGGTTTATTGAGATGACTGATTTGATTGGTAGTATTTTAACAGCCAATGCAAGGAGAGAGTGCTGATGAACTGAAGGAGGTCGGTTTATTAAAACAATGTCACCATTTTCCAACGGTCTATAGAATGTATTACCAACCTGGAGTTGATTGGATTTCCTCAACGAAGTTAGTTTCCCCTTAATTCTAGCATGGAGTTCTTCTTTTGTAAGCAAGTGCCTGTTGCAACTCTTGTTCAGTCTTTCCACATTGTGAGCGTTAACATGCTCAGTAACATAAAGATTATCACAAACATCCTGTGGTACCCCAATTTCACCCAACTGGATTTTTGAATCACCAACCATAGTTATGCGGAATGAATTATCCGTCCTCTTGCTTAGAACAACATTTTTAACCCATTTCATTCCAGAAATACGGGAAGGGTTATCTTCAACTGATTTGCGGCTATTATCTTCAACTGATTTGTGGCTAGAATGAAGCTGCATGGAAAACAATTATATATACAAGTCTAAATGCACAGAAGCATCATGAATGTAGTGTAAAGAATGCTGAAACAGCCTTGTAAAATAGTTTCATATCAGACACAAAACCAAATATAGAACCACCGCAACATATCCTTATCCCAGATTATGGCTACGGCTGGCGTTACAAAATGCATGCATCAGTGCTAAAGGCATAAACTTTCAGCTTGCTTACTAATCAACGGCGCATGGATGAATCATGAAACACACAGATGAGATGCATTCAGCTAAGATATCCTAAGTATAATGCAACAATAGTTCATTCATACATTTTGACATTCACATAGGTGTCATAGTTCAAGAATCTGATCAAAAAAAGACAAAAAGGGTAGTAATTATAATCTTGAAGAAGAAATCCATTCAAAATTTGAAACAAATGAATTTAATCTAATCAGTCCACGTGTAAATAAGGGCATCCCAGACTCCAAGTGCCACGAAGTTCCCAAGGTATGAGAAAATCAACATTTAAAACATTTACCCCCAAGTTTTATGACAGGCTTTTCTGTGACTCAAACTAGCATCCTCCAGGATGCAAAAACTAAGCCTTGACATATCACAAAGAGACGACCTCTTTAATCAACATACATGAAAGGAACATTTCTATATGCATATCTAATTCCACAAGCACGTAGAAAGAAGTTATTTGCAAACCTTGGACATATTTATGCAGTCAAGTACACGACTAGTAATGTATGAAATTGCTCCCAATGGCTGAACCTTGTTAAATACATCAACCTTTCTACTAATGTCAACCACCCTTCTATAAGCCTTGGTGCGTCCATCCTGTTCAGAATGCAATTCAAAAAAAAAATTATGATGCAATAAGGGATACAATAAATAACAATCATTTGTTTGAACAAATGATGGCATGTGTGTGAGTATTTTTATTTGTATTGTGTCCGTACACGTATCTGTGTCTGTTTTCGTGCAACATAGAGGCAAATACGATGTACCTATTTGAAAAAGAAATTAAATGACTCAAAGAAGAAACTTACAAAAGACAATTTCGGGCCATCAGAACCATGTGATGTTTCCATCACGCGCTGACAATTAGGAGTGATTGGAACACAAGAAAGGAACATTAACTCCCTCCTCGGAACGAATTTCTTGATGGTCTCCGGATTAAGGTGTTTTAATAAAAAAAAGGCCTACATAACCAGAAATATGAAGATGAACATAAGAACAGATAGTAACCGATTTCAGATATATAAAATGTGTATATATCTTTCAGCTTGTGCTGTGTTGAAATCTGAGTTTATGTAAATCATTGTGCATTTTGATAAAAAATTATGTCAATCAAAACGTTATAAATTACCAAATTAAGGTGAACTATCCTGAATGCTCTACATAATAACCAGCATTTGATTAAATAAATATATCCCACTTTTCTGCAAAAATAAGAAGTACTACCAAATTAAATTTACAAACATAAACATGATTATAGTATAAGAAAAGGTTTATTTCAATAAGTAGGATTCCCACATTCTAGATGCTCCAAAGTCTCAAATCAACTCCAAAAAGGTTATGGTCAATGAGCTTAAACTATGTTACCAAAAGGTAGGCCTACTACTCCCTAACTAGCAATCCACGTTTTATCACTTAAATGGCATGGCCCTCGCATGCTCATATCAACCTTGCCTACGAATTTGGCACATACATAGAAGGCCGACATCAGGTTGATAGCCGTTTATACAACTTTGTCAATTCCTTCATGGAGCTCCTTATGCTTCCTATCCCATATCTGACACCATTCTTATGGGAGAAGGCTTGGATAATGATGAGATCTAAAAGGTGAGATCTAAAGAAAAAAAAAAACATTATGTTAAGAGTATATTAGTTATGGGCTTTAGTCTCACATCGGGAAGAGAATAAGGAGGCGGCTAGTCCTCCCCCAATATATATGTAATCCTTCATTCAATAGTAATCTATCTTATCATTCTCTCTCACATGGTATCAGAACCAATAGGTCGGGATCGATCGAATCGGTCGAACGGGAACGGTTGAATTAAGATCCATTCCCCGTTATGGAATGGCTTCTTCGAAACCAAGTCTCATATTCAGCGGGTTGCACCTCAAGGATTGACTCTGCGGCTAAGTCGGGAGAGACCTCCCGTTGCTCTGTTTTTCACGCCGCTTGTGTTGGTTTTGGCCTTGATTTTCTGAACGCGTTTTCGTGAATGTTTTTGATGGTTTTCATGGCTTACATTTCGAACTCGCATTTCCTATCGAACTTCTTGAATAATACAGTGTTCTAATCGGTTGCTTGTGCGATTTCAGGTAATCGCGTAGGCGACGTCTAGCGCGGCCAACAAGTCTCTAGCCTCAAGCAAAACTCAAGGTGAGTGGCTGACCCTTCTCTTCTCGACCCCTTTCTTAGTTCAATCGATAATAGTGTTGCGGAAGAAATGATAAATGCAAAGGCACGGGCACTCTGTAAACTGTAGAAATGCATTAACAAAAGAATGACTCAAATAAAGTGTGGATTCTACCTGAGTAAACTAAATAAGTCTAACTCGGTTATTGGACAACTTGTCGACAAGGTAAACGTTTCCTCGAACGGCAACCCAGGACCACGGGACCGTTTCGGGCTAGGAGGAAACATGGTATAGTTATGCTGGATGATAGCACGGGTTAAGCGGGAACTTGCAGCGGGGCTCGCTACTTGCGCTACAAGGACCCCGGCTAACAAAGCTATAAGTCCAAGATGGCTTGTGGTGTCAGTGACCAATGATGCAAATTTGTACACAATACGATAACAATTGACAGGAAAGAACATGGTAAGTCTCATGATGCACGGCACGCGCTGCCGTGGGTAAGTTCTAAAGTAATAATTACATTATGATTGTCATATGCTTGTATGAAATTTATTAGGATGGTTAGAAAGATCACAAACTAAATCATATAAACTCTTCAACCAAATGAGAATACGGAACTTAACTTATCACGCACCAGTACAATGTGTAATGTACTGATCCTCGCTCTCCACGTAGGTACCCCGAACCAGGAAGGACGTGCCACTTAAAGCTCAAGGCGGCGTGAATACTTTTGAAGCCTCGTTCGTGAGTTGAAGGCTTGTTTCTGGAAATCCTTTTGAAGACCATGCATTCAGTCCAAAAGAAAGAAAAGATGACGACTCGACTTCCCTCAATAGCAGGTAGAAAGTGTAATGTTTTGCTTGTAAAAAGGGATGTAATGTATGGAACGACTATCTCATCAGCGTCCGTTTTGTAAGTTGTCATGTTGTAAGCCCGCGCGGCACTGATTGTAAAGGAGTCATGTAAATAAAGTCTTATTATCAATGAAAAGTTACTTCTAGTTCAAATGTGTCATTCAATTTCTCTGCGTACTCTAACTTGATGTTGTGTTTCGAATAACCTTATGACTATGCCTTGTGCGATCGCAACTTAGGTTCGCACGGCATCACGTCCGGGGGACGACTATCGATTCTACGGAATCGGTACGTGACATTCGGTATTTTACCGACAGACATCAACTGGAATGATACTACTTGGTATCTACGTTGATGATATTGTGATTACGGAAGATGACAGCCAAGGTATTGCAGGGCTGAAAAAGTTTACAGGTGAGAAGTTTCAAACCAAGGATATAGGATCATTGAAGTACTTCTTGGACATTGAAGTCACGTGGGGTAAGAATATTATAATGTCTCAGAGGAAGTATATGCTGGATCATAACTGATGCAGGAATTATACAAGCTAAGGGATTAACCTCGCTTCTAGATAAGGGGATACTGATGACCAATCCGGATCAGTATTGTCGAGTGGTTGAAAAATTCAACTACTTGACGGTAATGACTCATACAGACATTTCCTTTGTCGTAAGTGTCGCGAGTAGATTTATTGCTTCTTCACGAGTTCCACATTGGCAGGTAGTTCTCAGAATCCTGCGTTATCTAGCCCAAAATCCCGAGAAAGAAATTCGAATGAAAAATCAGGTGCATACTCATATTGAGTGTTTTACAGATGCGGACTGGAGTGCAAGTCTTACTGATAGACGGTCTACATCCAGCTACTCAGTATTCATTGATAGAAAGTATCGTGGAAGTCGAAGAAGCGCATAGTGGTTTCATTACCATGTTCGGAAGTAGAATATCGAGCAATTGCTCATGGTACCACAGAAGTGTTACACCTGCAGCATCTTCTACAAGAGTTGGAAGAAGCAGGATTGAAAGCAGCAGATATGTGGTTTGATAATCAGTCCGCTATCTATGTTGCTACCAATCCCGTATTCCATGAACGGACTAAACATATTGAGATTGACATTCAATTTGTCTGTGATGAATACCAAAAGGGGATAATCATATTTCACCATGTGAGAACTGGAGATCATATAGCTGATATATTTACGAAGTCTCTTTTGGATCCTCGTGTATAGTTTCTTTTGACAAGCTGGACATAATTGACATATATGCTCCAGCTTAAGAGAGGGTGTTAAGAATATATTAGTTACGGGCTTTAGTCCCATATCGGGTAGAGAATAAGGAGGCCAGTCCTCCCCCTGTATATATGTAATCCTTCATTCAATAGTAATCTATCCTATTATTCTCTCTCATATATTAATTAAAACAAATAGATCAAAAAAATCAATTATGCAATTTAGATCATGCAAAACAATTACGACCACCAAATTAAGGCCTAAAATAATGAATTATATGCACGAATAACCATTTGTGTCAAACTTTAAAAACTTCAGAATTATATATATATAAAGAGTACTTTGGTCTTTAAATTAAAGAAAAACATGATTATCGTATAATAAACCCAACCCTGAACCGAACAAACCATGAATGCTTATACTTTGCCTACAATTCAATCTAGTAAAAATTAGTGATTAACGATGACAAGTACCCACAAGTAAATAAGCACACTTGCGTAGAAATTACAACAAATCCAATTACCCTAGTAACCACTAACCATGACTAATACCCCTAATTAACCAACAAAAGTTGATAAATGACGACCAAACCCAAGTATCCTAGTAAAGCAAGAAGAAAATGATGTCATTTCTTCCAAGGTGCTACTTGGTGGTGCCAGAATAGTAGAAAGATCAATTGCTCTTCTCTATGGACAGTATTCAAACTCCCATATCTCTCTATATATCTCCCCAGCCTCAAATCTAAAGGGTTGGGTAATCCAGTCTCCATGTTGTAAAAGCTACAATATATATATATATATATATATATATATATATATATATATATATATATATATAATACTTTAGAATCTCACCATAGTGCAGATCAATATATATATATATATATATATATATATATATATATATATATATATATATATATATAATTCATTTGCTACAAGAATTCACTTAAACTTTTTCCACTGGAAGGTATTCAGACTCTCTTCTCTCTTCTCTTATACTTATTCCCAGCCTCTAATCTAAAGAGTTTAGTAAATCAGTCTCCAGTCCTTAGAAGCTACAATTGATGCAATCTCTATTGATACAAGCATTCACTCATCTTTTTTCCACTGGAAGGTATTCAAACTCTCTTCTCTCCTCTTATACTTATTCCCAGCATCTAATCTAAAGAGTTTAGTAAATCAGTCTCCATTCTTTAGATGCTACAATTGATGCAATCGCTATCGAAATTTGCCACTTGCTATAACCACTCCTACAAGTCATTGAAGACGTGAAATGGAGCTGTCAAGAAACCATTTGGCCCACAGTTGTACATAGTCACTTTTTCCCTATAATAGTATTGGCCCCTCATATGAGTACCTTACTGATGGTTTTGTTTGTACTTTGGACATGGTGTTTTCCCATGTAATTTATTGCAGACAATGCTCTTTACCAACTTAAGGAAAAACCTATATGATCTGCACTATGGTGAGATTCTAAAGCATGAGAATTTTAATCCAAGTCCCAGGACCAATCTGACACAATATTGGTGGATAGGGTTTTGGTCAATGTATAATAAGGTTCCAAATCACCTGTTGACCCGATATGGATAAAGTATCTTACACCTGACTCCTACCGAGATCCACCTCATGCATAGATTAGGTCCATATATTAGATCCATAAGCTAATCAGATCAAAGTCTGACACTACAAGGACAATATTGACACCCAACTCCAACATCAGTGATACGCTTTATACATTACAAATAGTGACATCAAGAGGGGGAAAACAGAGAGAAACGTAGCTTCTAAGACGCTACAAGCTATTGCAATCAGCAGACAACATAGTGACCATGACAAGTTTTTTTCATATAAATAAATTCTTTTCTCACAAAAAATCAAATCATTTAATATCAAACTCAATATCTCAGTAGTTTTGTTGCATGGACACGAATACAACACAATTCAGACATGGTAACAAGAAGGATTCGGCACCTATTTTGGTGTGTCCTAGTGGACTACGAGATAAGTTTCTTTACGAGTTCAAGTGGCTTCTACAAAGAGAGCAACCCCTTCTCCCGAAGTTATGGGAAGCAAATCATAGCTCAGAAACAGATGCATTTATTTACTCAAAGAAACTCCACATTGTGAACAATATTTGTTTGCAAGCCATCATAAAGATCTCTAACTCTCCTTATGACATGATCTTGTTATTGTGCTTCGGATTTACTAACAACAACATCAAATCTGTTCTCTCATTTTTGCAATATGAAAATTTCTCCACTCAGCTAAGTGAATTCTTAAAAGTTTTACCACTCATCCTAATAATATTATAGAAGAAAAAATACAAGAACTGGCTCTTGTAAGATTAAGCAATATGCCTATCAATGAAATGTCCATAACAAAGAGAGTAGAAGTTGAGATTTAGCACCGCCACATTACCTGCGCTGGTGAAATAGTCTTCAGCTCGGTTCCTTGGTCATTAGGATACATAGGCATAAAACTCCAATAATCTTTAGGCAATACATCAGTCAGTTTCCGGTCATGAAACTTTCTCGGTAACTTTTTGCTAATTTCAGCAACTATTCCCAGACCTTTATTCCCTTGTACATCTTTTAAAGAGATCTTAAATCTCACCTTTGGATACCACTCACCTGTATTCTTTTATTTGTAAAAACAAGAATATATTATGAGAATTGCACCATAAACTAACAGTCAATTAAAAAAAACTACCCGAACACTTACATTGCAATATTTGCAACCAGTTTCATTATCCTCTTTTGATATCTGTGATTATGCCAAACATGTGTCAAGAACAAGTATCACCACTATCAATGTGAAGAGTTATTGAAACCTTATGGTTTCAAGTTTTGAGTAGCATAAGCTACAACCATATATCAAAAACAATTTACAGAAAATAGAATATGGGAGAACACAAAGTAGCTCCATTCTCTCATTTAAGTTCTGATATAATAACCTACATTCAGTGTTCTCTTCAAAATTATAAAAGAATGTATAATGTCTGTTATCAGAATAACTTGTACTTATTTTGAGGACCACAGAAACTGTTAATTACAAGTGTAGCCGAAAAGGAATTAGTTAATATGATACTATTTAACTTAGTAGTTATTATGGAGGCATTTAATCATACTGATAAAATCAAACACCTTGTAGATCTAGTTCGTAAGTCTGGATGAGACTGTGCAAGGCTAGAAATATCGGTTTTGCAGTCAGTACCAATATATACCAGTTTAAACATTCTATGAACTATTTATACTTGCATTCTCGACCTTTGTGGATGTACATGAGCTGGTTTATGCTATTACACAGCTTTGTGATTCATTAAAACACAAGACACCTCTTTCTCTCTCCATTGCACTTTATAAGCAGGAATTCCATTGGAAAAGAACCTTGAAAATATTCCCTAACTTACATCAGGCGACAAACTGGCTATAGGTGTAAGTTCTGTATACAAGTTATAACGGAATGAATTTCACTATGATTCAATGCAATAAGTTTTCACTACTATAATTTCCGAACCCCACTTCGTTCACATTTTACATCACAACACCAGTAACAAAAGCAGATCCAAGGGTGGGCCCCACCTGAAAGTTCTGTTAAGTAATGTATGTGCCCCACCCAGTATTCCAGATATCGACTGATATGGTCGGTATATCAACAGTTATAACGGTGTGAAAGGCATGCCTAATAGGTTTGACAACAGTAATTGAATCATACAAGCTGGTATTCCAGCCAAACAGGATGATATCAAGGGTATACCAGGCATATCGCATGTCAAGTATATAGGGCCAGTCGTTTATAAACCCAATAATTCCGTTTCTGCAAATTGGCTACGATAGCAACACTTACCTCCTCTCTTCTCTATCCTTTTATTAAACCAATCGACTTCTAAGTTGCTCATCTAATAGACTTGTTAATAGATTTGATTCATTTCATACATGCCATGTAAGAACTGAATTATTCCTATATAGTCTCGGAGTCCTGATATAACCGATATATCCCCTGGTATTCAGTTCCGGTATGGCACACTCCTAACAGGTATGGAACCGATAACCAATATCAGGAACCTTTGCCCCACCAAAAGTATACACATGTCAACCCTTAATAAGGATTTCTTCAAAATAGGGTGACTCATCCGTTTAATATCTGGGCATTACTAAGTAAAATCCAAACAGAATAAATAATGCAGATTAAGAAGTTTCCCAAACTAAAGAAGTCCCTTACGTAATAGTAAGTCCTTGAAATTTTCTCCATTACTTATCTTGTGTATTAAATATTATTTAGGAGATTTAAATTGGAACTTTCCCCATCTGACAATTTTTAGTTTTAGCCATCTAAAATAAGAAATCAATGAAAATGGAAAGAAATACTTGTATAATCAACTCATATCTTGCCCATCCCATGAATTTTATTTACTATTAAATGATGCATTGTCTCGTAGGCGTTCTCGGGCTGGTAATTCTATTTTCGGCTCCATCTTCAATTAAAGGGATGAAATAATAAATATGTGCAAGGTTAGATACAATAGTAAAAAAACAAGTATGTCGGGATAGTACTCTTTATCCAGAATGAAGATCAGGCTAGGGGTGAGCATTCGGTTTATTCGGTTTAAACCGAACCGAATAACCCAAAATCGAATTGGACCGAAACCGAATAAGCAAAACCAAAATCGAACCGAATTGGCCTAAAACCGAATCAAACCGAACCGAATTAAATCGGTTCGGTTTTCGGTTTATTCGGTTTATTCATATATTTTTGATTTTTTTTGAGCTTTTTTTGTTAATATATATAGTAACTAAATATACATAGACATATTTAGTATATACCTATATATATTTAGTATATACCTATATATATTAATACTTATATATATAGTACACACACACACATACATATATATATATATATATATATATATATATATATATATATATATATATATATAAATTAATTAATTAAATTTTCTTATTCGGTTTTCGGTTTTGGACCGAAACCCAAAACCGAAACCGAATAAAAAAATTTAGTATTTTCAAAACCGAAACCGAACCCAATTTTTTTAAAACCGAACCAAACATCTTATTTGGTTCGGTTCGATTCGGTTTTCGGTCCAAAACCGAATAATGCTCACCCCTAGATCAGGCTAGTGGCTGGATTTTTCTACCTAGCCCAGGCTACATGCTAGATTTCCCTAGCTCCACCCTCTAATAATTTTGGCATGGAGGATTAGGTAATTCCATTGTAATAATCATTGAAAATGTGAATACTACTGGATTACATAGTAAACGTCCTCTTCTTTAAACATGAAATATGAATAGAAATTTATGTTAAGTGGTGCCAAAAATAGTTAGAAACTTTTAGCGAATAAATATTAGCCTTTGTTACAAGGATTCTGTTTGTTTCCTTATATGGCTTGTACCGTAGAGATTAACGTAATATCCTAGAATAATATCCTAGAATAAACCATGACATCTTATGCATTCATCTCAACTCTTTGCCATCGAGAGAATCTGGAATTGGAGGATGCACCAATATTACATGGTCGTAAAATGCATAACCAACAAGGTAGGCATACTTACCAACCAACTAGCCTCATAGGTGTTGTGATAAGGCCCTTTCTTGCGATAGGCATGCATGATATAGGTAGTTCAATTTTAATAATTATTAAAAATGCAAAAACTATTGGATTACAATTTTAGACTTCCTTTACTTTTAACATAAAATATGAATAGAAATTTGTCTTAGTAGTGCCCAAGATAGCTACAAATTTTTAGTGAACAAATATTAGCCTTTTGTTACAAGGATCTCATTCCTTTCCTTATTTTGTGTGCTATAGAGATTAGGGTATGTCCTAGAATAAACCATGCCATCTTATCTACTCATCTAAAATATTTTCTAGTCAAGGGGAATTGGACAATGCTCCATGATTGCATGATCTTTAAAATGCATAACCAACAAGGTAGGCCCACCTACCAACCAACTAGACTCTTACGTATGATGGTAAGGCCCTTTCTTGTGTTAGCTACCCTGGCTAGAAATTTACCATCTTGGGGATGTCAAGGTTGGTAGCCCGATAAAAAAAATTTGGTGGACATCATTTTAACGGGAAAAGGCTTGGATGATGATGAGAACAAATATTAGCACTAGAAAACATGTTTCCACCTAAAATAGATGTTTGACAAGAAAATTAGAGATTTGTATGATTTGTCATAATAAACTCATAATATCTGAACTTAGTAAATAAGGCGAGGCGTTAAAGACCATTGCTTGGATGATGATGATGAATTAACAAATATTAGCATTAGAAAACATGTTTCCACCTAAATCAGATGGTTGACAAGAAAATTAGATATTTGTATAATTTGTCATGATAAACTCATAATATCTGAACTTAGTAAATAAGGTGAGGCGTTAAAGAACATTGTTAATTGAACTATAGTATTATAATAAATATTCTTAAGAAATACAACTCCTGTGCACTTTTATTGTACAGATGAGGTTATTATAGTATGTTTCACCAGATCAAAAGCTTTCGTGAAACTAATAGCTCCCGTATAGAAATGGTTTAGAATTAATTAATAAAAAATGTATTCACTTGGGGCAAGGATCTATAGTAATAAATATTCCAGAGGCTTACTGAAATGTTATAATCACAAATAATGCTCACCGTAATAGTGTATAGAAAGTTGGAGAAGACTAAAAGGAGATACAGAAGTATCGTATATCTGGCACTACATAACAGAGCCATAATACCACCTACAGGGATGCACTACATGCAGCATAGGTTGTATTTTTTAAGAGCGCACTTAACATGCCAACATGAGTGATGTCATGAGAGGTATTAACTCATGTAACCAGCTTCTTGAAGAGGTGAGAATGACATGAAACAGAAGCAGAAGATAAGTAAAAGATGTCCTTTAAGTATGTGAAAGGGCTATTGATACAGAAGAAAACAAGAAAAAGAGATGAAGACCCATAGTTGATCTGAACCAAGAGAAGAGGCAAAAAAGGTTGCTGCAATCGCAAACTTAAAATGAGGCAGAACGGTAGCGTCTGATTTCGAAGGAAAGAGAAGACGAAAAGAATTTAATTCACATATCATACTAACATATTTGGGTTCGATTTAATTAAAATGTGAATGTCTTTGGCAAAATAAAGCCAGAGATCTTTATAAGTATGTTTTGAGTCGTAATTTAACTTTTAGCATTTTTTTTTCTTTTTGAATGTTAATGTAGTTTACGGTTAAGACAGAATAAACCGAATTATCAATTACAGTTTAATTATACGGAGCAGCTCGATTTGGTACTATCTGATTTGTAGTTAAGTACGAATTTGAAAAATACAGTTGAGCAAAACCAAACCAACTAGACCGAATTCGCATCCCTACCCCCTCGCACTTTCTTCCTCTCTCGAGTCAACCCTTTATCACCATATCTATAGCCTATCACATACTCCGCTCCTCGACCCACCCCCCACCCCCCACCCCTCTCCATCCTCACCTCTGCAACAACATGGTTGTCGTCTCGGCATCACCACAATCTTGTTTTTGACCTCCACTCTACCACCTGAAAAATCTAACTTAGTATAGATATTTATCATGTTTTTCATCAATATATTGGTATCTACTCAAAATAGACATTGACAAATTTGGTTTAAGTAGAAATTTTGATCCTAAAAGTCCTTTTTTATAAAAAAAAAAAATAGATTTACCACCAAAATATATTAACACGAGCAACGAAAATTCATTGGTATCACTTTGGATTTTTAACAACAAAAATTCTCGTTGGTTTGTAGGGATAAATCATACAAAGAATGACTATATTGCTCCAATTAAGGATCTTCCTAGATAACCAATGATATTGTTGCATTGTTAAGAATAAGTTGTACGTAATTATCATGTAAATCAAGCAAGTATAAGTTTAGTCACTAAAACCAGCATAAAATGGGGAGGATGTCGCCTATCACGATAGTAAGGCATGTTTGCATCCTGGAGGATGTCGGTTCGAGTGCATAAAGCTCTCCATGTATGTGGAGATCTTCACGAGAGCATGCATTAGTAGGAGACTTGTTGAACTTGGACGACCTTTATCTTACACAAAAGGGGTCATTCGAATTTAAATAGTTTGGTAGTAGATAAATGAAGAGGACAAGACAAGGTGTATATGTTTTGGTAAGGTTCAAATTGGTTCAAACAATTATTTGTTTCTGCTATGTTCCAGGATATAATATTATCAAAAGCTACTGCAACAAAGAATCATGTGAATGATGCTAAACCTTGATTATATCATGCAAACTATGGGCCATTTCTTCTCTAATCCAATTCAAAAGGCTGATACATATTAGGACTGGCCAATTTTCTAAACCTTGAATCAATATCTACTTGGTTCATGGGCATGTATGCAAGTAGGTTCTTCTAGCCAAAAGGATAAATACTTTAACTTAATGGGGGCAAGAGAGGAGTAATTTTCTACATTTAGTAATTATGTATACCATTATGCTCTTTGACACTATACAACCTAAAAAAAATCTGATATTAGCTTCATAGTTCATTCGACTCCAGTTATATTGAAAAGGCATCCGACCTCTTTATGCAGTTGGTGTTCTTATGCATCCAATTTTAACTTTACTTGCTTCCCAAGGAAGATTGAGAGGGTATGAGACTTATTGCCTCATAAATGAATCTTTTGGTACTTCCTCTAGAACTTTCAAATATTGATGCCAATTACGTAGCTTGTAGCTTCATATTTGACGATGCACTTCATGGGTACGAGAGTAAAATCATGGATACATTAGTCTAGATAAAAGGGTGTCCCATGCCACGAGGTCCACTTATGCAAGGTCAACAGGTACGCAGCCTAACCCATATATATTTATTTATTTATTTATTTTCTTTTAAAAACCAAATGCCCGTGGACTAAAGCCCTCGGGCTAGAGCCACCCAGCCAGCATTTGGCCCGGGAGCCGTGGCCACTACCACCCAGCCGCTCCCGTGGGGGATCGATCTCGCGACTTCACACCCCGGTGCCAACGGTCTTACCGTTACACTATATATATATATATATATATATATATATATATATATATATATTGGAAAAGGGTAAATTTTATTCCAAAGTAAAACAGTAATCGTACAACATACAATCAAAGTGGGGACTCCCACTTCAAGACCTCATAACAATTACATCAAATTCGATGTTATGAAGCAAGCCCACAAGAGGTGTAACCAGTCCCTCGAATATCCGACGGTTTCGTTCCCGCCAGACATGCCACACCGAAGCAGCCAGACGAACCCTGGCAGTCCGGAACCAGTCCTCCCTTCGACCCCTACTATCTCGGATCACCGTAATGATGTCCCCAGAACTCTTCCCGGAGTCACAACCTCCCAGAATTCTACTTTGCTCCTTCCATATCTGCCAAGCCAGGTCACACTCAAAGAAGATGTGGCGGACAGATTCTAGCTCCACCCCACACAACACACAATTTGACAATTTTACATCTAAAAAACACACAATTTCAGCTGCACGTCAAAAGAAATTAATGGTTCAGATCTGACAATGATGCATGAAAATTTAGTATGCATTGATTTAGATAATTAATATGTGGCATAGAAATTAAATAGTAAAGTTTTAATATAGTTTGTGGCCACATCAGTCAAATATGAACCATTAATTTCTATTGGTGTGCGGCTGAGATTGCGTGTTTTTTAGATGTCAAATTTTATGCGTCAACTGATCCCTTTCTATATATATATATATATATATATATATATATATATATATATATATATATTTTATATTTATATATTTTGGAACCAGGTAAATTATTTCTGGATTCGCTCCCACTGGGATTCGAACTCCTGACCACTCGGGCCGCATGCATCTCTCTTAACCACTAGGCTAGAGGTCATCTGCATATATATATATATATATATATATATATATATATATATATATATTCTTTTTTTTTGGAAAAAGGTAAATTTTATTCCAAACGAAAAGCCATAATCGTACAACATACAAATTGAGTGGGACTCCCACTCAACACTCATCCATTCTCCATAGCATTTACATCAAACTCAATATTATGTAGAATGCCAACCGGAGGTGTGACTAGTCCCTCAAAGATCCGGCGGTTTCGCTCCCGCCAAACATGCCAAACCGAAGCCGCCAGACGAACTCTTGCTGTGCGGAACCAGTCCTGACCTCGACCCCTACTATCTCGAATCACCTGGATGATGTCCCCAATGCATTTACCAGAGGCGTACACTCCCAATACCCGACTCTGCTCCGACCATATCTGCCATGCCAGAGTGCACTCGAAAAATATATGTTTAATAGACTCAGGCTCCAAACAGCAAAGCACACAAATGGGATCCGGCACTGGCACTCCAAAAGAACTCAGTCTATCCCTCGTCAAGAGGCGACCCAGAAGAAGCTTGTAAACACACAACTGCATCTTCCTGGCCAGACCCGTACACCAGACGAACTCGTAATCAGAACTCAGAGGAAAAGTGCGCCGGATAAGGTTGTAGCAACTACGGAACTGGAACTCCCCCGAGCCCGAAGAAGCTCCAGTCGGCTCCCAAATCCACCGATCCGCAGGCAAAGCCGGATCAATGACAGTAGCCCTAATGAACCCTCCCAGCTCCTCTGTGTACCGATACGCTTCCGGCCTCCACTCTCCATCTCGTAAGATCCGACTACACCTCAGACCTCGCCTGTCCTCTGTGTGAGTCGGGGGTCCCCTGATGTCTAGCAACGAACTCCGATCAATCCAAGGGTCCCGCCAGAGGTCCGTACCCGACCCATCCTTCATGACCCTCCGGATAGCAGACTTGAGCACACCCCTGTGTCTCAGGACAGTCTTGAACGTGACAGAATGGTTGTTATCAGAAGAACACGTCCAAAAATTGTCCTGCTTCACGTATCTGCTGTGCATCCAGTCCGCCCAGAGAGACCCCCCGCTAATGAATCTCCAGGCCAGCTTGAGCGCAGAGGCCTCCCTGATCTCCAGTAACGGCCTGAGCCCCACACCTCCCTCCTTCCTGGGACAGCAGAGCTGCTCCCACGAGATCGCATGCATACCCCCCTCCAAAGGAAATCAGCACATAGTCGCTCCACTCGCCGAATAGTGGCCACCGGGAGGATGGACTGTAGCCAAAAGTGGGCCACAGCCGAGATCACAGATCTGATCAGCTCTATGCGTCCGCCAAAAGATAGACCGACAGCTTGCCAGCCTTCTACTCTCCGCTGGACATACTCCACCAGGCCCTGGCAGTCCTGATCCCGCGCATAATTGACTGTGAGGGGCACCCCTAAATACCGCACCGGAAGATCACTCCTCGCTATACCCAGGACATCAGCCCGCTCCTCCTTCTGGGAACACTGGGAACTGAAATAGACCCGACTCTTATCCCTGTTCAGCTGGAGACCCGAGAAGGACTTCAAGTCTTCCATAATACCCGCAAGCGTCTGCAACCCCATCGTCGTAGGCTGGATGAAGACCAGTAGATCATCAGCATATATAAGGTGGGTAACTGAAGGGACCATCCTCCGAAACAGAGGCATCAGCCGTCCACGGTGCACTGCCAGGTCCATCAAACAAGTAAAGTATTCCATCACAAGCGTGAACAGGTAAGGGGACAATGGGTCACCTTGCCTAAGTCCACGGTTGCTCTGGAAGTACCCATAAGGAACGCCCTGGATGAGAACTGAGAATGTAGGGGACGTGATGCACTCCCTGATCAACGCAACCCAGTGCTCCGCAAATCCCATGGCAGACATCAGATGGCAGAGGAAGTCCCGATTGACCATGTCATACGCCTTCCTCAGGTCCAGTTTAACACAAGCTTTCTCCCCACCAGGTCTGCTGAATCCCCTCACCATCTCATGCGCCAGGAGGCTATGCTCTGCAATCGACCTCCCCTTGATGAACGCAGCCTGGTTTGGAGAAACTAAGTCCTGCATGATTCCCTCCATCCGACGGCACATAAGGTGTGTAATTATCTTATAAAGATAATTACAACAAGCAATAGGTCTGAAGTCTGCCAATGCAGTCGTGCCCTCCTTCTTAGGTACCAAGGTCAGAAAAGTGTGATTCAGCTCCTTCAAAAGCTTCCCCTTAATGAAGAACTCCTGGACCACCTCCACAACCTGAAGCTTCAGAATATCCCAATGGCGCTTGAAGAAACCACTGCTGAAGCCATCCGGACCGGGGGCCTTGTTGGGGTCTGCCACCTTGACAATAGATTCCACCTCCTCCAATGTGATAGGAGCAAGTAGGATGCTATTCCCAAATGGAGTCACCAACCGCTTCGTAACAACCTCTGGGAACACGGACAGGTAGTCAGTCTGGAAATATAAATCAAAGTAGTACCTGACAGCCTCGTCCTGAATCTCAGCCGGCGTCCCCACCAGAGTGCCATCCGCATCAAGAAGCTGGGATATGTGATTCCGATTCTGTCTAGTCCGGATAACGTCATAAAAGAACTTGGAGCACCGGTCTCCATCCTTCAGCCAGGAACATTTGGCTCGTTGGGCCGAGCTAATTTTCTTCTGCAGCCTCAGAATGTTGACTTCTCCAATCAACTCCTTCTCTCTAGCCGCCAGATCCCCATTGAGCATGTCAGCTTGCAAGTCCTGCTGCAGAGATCTCAACTCAGCCTCCTTGTCTTCCAGAGTGGACTTGGGTAACCCCTGCACCCAACTCCTGAGAGCTCTCTTCGTGGCCTTGAGGCGGCGAACCAATCGGAATTGCGCCGTCCCCTCCTGACCGCTGGATAGCCCCTCTGCGACAGCCTCAAGGTAGCCCTCCGAGAGATACCAACTGTTGTTATACCTGAATGGATGGGACTTCCCAAGAGCTCGAGCAGAGAAGCCAACCCTGATGGGGGAGTGATCGCTCGTCCCAGCTGCCAGTCCCTCAGCCGAAGAGTTGGGGAAGTGACGGAACCACTCCCCGTTGCCCAGAGCTCGATCCAGCTGACACGCAACCCGGTTATGAGTAGCTTTGTTATGCCAAGTCCAGATGAAGCCTGAGCGAGACAGCTCCCGTAGCCCCGCAAGCAGGAGACATCTTTGAAAATCATAAAGGATAGAATCTGGAACCGGACGACCACCCAGCTTCTCCCCATGATGCATAAGAGCGTTGAAGTCCCCGATCAAGAGCAGAGGGAGTCTCGACGACTCAGCAGCACCGGAAACACGAAAGATGTCGCCCCAAAGAGACTCCCTTCTCCTTCTGTCATTGTGGCCGTAGACCGCCCCCAGTAAGAACCGGAAGCCACCCTTGTTAACGAAGGAGATGGTAATCAACTGCTCCGTCATCAAGATCAAGTCACCATCCCAACTCTTCGAGTTCCAGCGAACCCAAATCCTGGCCATGTCACATAGGGCCAGGTTGTTCAGCTGGGCCCAATGAGAAGGGGTCCGCCGAGTAAGGGTCTTCTCCCCTTTGATCTTGGATTCTAAAATAACCGAAATGTCACACTTCTCTCTGTGGAGCACCCCACATATCTCTCTCCACCTCCCTAGCGAACACGTCCCCCTCACATTCCAGGCAATAATGACCATTAATTAATGAGAGGTGTGGCCCCCCTGAGAAACTCCCGGACTGGCACCTGGGGAAGGTGCCGCATCCGTCGCTAAAGGATCCTCATCCATACCAGTCAGAGCCGTCCGTTGGGGGACGACATGAGATAACACCAACGTCCAGGCAGGATTGTCAACACACACTGCCTTCTCTCTGTCTGTGGTACGACCCTCCATCATGGAGGGGCCATCTCGTAGCACCCCGACCGCACGTCTCTTCCTACAGTAAACCTGCCCTCCAGCCGAACCGCCCTCCCCTCGTGCCCCAGTCTCCGACGCAGCCATGCTTCTGGTAACTATACTACTCGGCCCCTGACCAGTAGATACAACCCCACCCGTTGTAGCAAGTTGGGTAGAAACAACGAGGCTCAAACTGACATCCCTCCCCTGATTAGTAACCTCCTCCTCCCCGACCACCACTCCGCTATCATCTCTGAAATTCATATCACATGGGGCTTCGGGGACCTCTCAAGGAATACAAGGCTCTACCGGAGTGACAGCCTCTAGGCAGGCACTGGCCAGATGCCCGAAACAGGAACAGCGAGAACAGGTAGGCGGAACCCATTCATACTCCACCTTCTGGGTAAGCACCTCCCCAGAAGGGAGCTCATACTCCACCATCTTCGGGAGCTCCCCCCCTGCCCGAATTTCCACAAAGATTCTCGCGTACATCAACCGCGTCCGAAAGGTAGTAGCCTCATCCGCCTTGATCGGGGTGCCCACCAAGCTTGCAAGACGCATCAACAGGGGAATGCTCCAAAACCCAACCGGGAACTCGAGAAATCGGATCCATACTGGGATGGCATTCAGAACTTGCCTCTCACATCGCAGCTCTGGAGTCCACTCCTTGAGTATGATAAATCGGCCGTCGAACGTCCAGGGGCCGCCTTGGAGGATCCTAGCGACATCCTCCGCCAGCCCGAACTTCACATAATAGAAGCCGTTCTCACGAGCATAGAACTCCATACTCCCCTTCGGCTTCCAGACTCACGCTGCATAGCCCCGGATCTGCCCGTAGAAAGGCTTGTTGCCCAAGACATACAGAACGAGGGTATTCTCCCAGTACGCTGTCACCTGCTGGATCTCCTTCGCAGGAAACACAGCCCGGTAACCCCTCCCAACCTTGAGCGGCGGGACGTACTCCATCGATGTGGGAGATTTCGGCCCCACCGGTTTGCAGATCTCGGCCCAGGACCGTCCAGCAGGCCGTGGGGACGTCCCAATAGGACTCTGGGCACTCACCGGGCGAGAAGTCCCAGGTCCCTGAACATCCAGATCCACTACCTTACTCTTCCCCTTAGCCGCCGCGGTCGCCTTTGGCCGCCAACCCACCGATCGCCCAGCAGACACCCCCGGACCCCGGCTAGGCCGAGACCCTGTTCCGTTCAGGCGATTTTCGGGATGGCGATCCCGAATCTGACCCTGTCCGCCACCCGTCTTCCCCCCGGTCTTCGACACACGACGGCGCGTAACCGTCGTCCATCCTCCACCCTCCGACTGACTCCCCAGAGATCCGGACCCCGCTCCGAATTCGAAGTTCGGATCCAACGCACTCGACCCCCTTCCCGTGAGGTCCGGCCCCTTCCCCGTAGAGCCCGACCCCCCCCTCCGCCTGGGGGGGGGTCGTCAACACCACCGGGGGGTCCACCCGACCCCCCCCCCCCGTGCTCCCGCCCCCCCTCCGGCCGCCGGGGGGGTACAGCCGCGCGCGCGCGCGAGAGGGGGTCCGCCTGACCCCCACGTTCTGGCTCCCGCCCCCCCCAGCGCCGGGAGGGGGGCCGCTCTGCTTGCCCGGGGCTCGCCGACCGCCGGCCAGGGGGTCCGGCGGTCGTGGGGGCGGCCCGTGGCCAAACCCTAGATTCGGGCCTCCATCGGGAGAACGATCGCCCGCTCCTGCGTGCATTTTATATATATATATATATATATATATATATAGAGAGAGAGAGAGAGAGAGAGAGAGAGAGAGAAACTATTTTAGTGACTCAAACATGCATCGTCCAGGATGCAAGCCTTACCGCCGGCGACGCAGTATAGGTACTAGTCTAAAATGGCAGTCCCTGCTTTCAACGATTATCAAAAGTAGTTATGCTACCAATTCTCTGATTTCATGGAATGGCATAGCCCAAGGCTAAAGGTATAACTATAAATGGAGAGCCATGTTATGGAGCCTATTGCACAGTTCATAGAGCATTCATGTATGTGATGCAGTTGAATGTAAACAAGAAGCTGTGGTTAAGCTTTTTTTTTCCCTCATCCCAGTGTTGATCCTATGCTTCTGTGATGGCCCAAGATCAGACTTCTTAAGCTGTAGGCAGACATTTGAAATGCAAAATTCCAAGGCCAGCAAGAGCAGAAATCTCATCCGATATTTTCAGTTCCAATAAATAGAATTTGCATCTTGTTATTCTTAAGGTTGTGTTTGTATATATTTACTCTTTTAATAACTACTCCCAATCCTTCGCATGCTCAGGTCTTCGATAAGTAAGATTAAGGAATGTTTACCCAGTCTTGTGCATATACAAATCATCATGGGTGATCAGGCAGTTCTATAACATGTTGCACCAGAACAATTTTTTCACACTTGTGCTACGAAATGATATAGCCCAAACAAGTAAAGGTGTTAGCAAAATATCAAGTACAAAGAAGATGTCTATAATACAAGGACTAACTGATTTATTTCAGTAGCTCTTTCTTGTCTTGAAAGTATTATACAATAAAAAGTATTGCAAGCAAGATGCTGAATATCCTGCATGATAACAAATTTGATGCACTAGAACTGCTGTTGTCAATGTTTTGTGAACCATACATACAGAAATAAAAGATACAATGCGTGGCCATTAAGCATCACTCGGAAGCATCACAATGTTGGACATAATCTAGACAATTTGTTACCTTCTCATTGATTGAAGATTTCATGTACTTGGGAGGAACTAGAATACTCGGTGACTTGTGAAATAATTTTGACTTCACAAATTTCATCAGGCACTTTTTCTTCATACTGCTGTGTATCTTCCTCTGAAGAACATTGCAAAAATATCAAACAACCTAAGATAAATGATGGTGGTTCATGGCTAAAAACATATAGGTGTCTAGGAAAAAAGCTATGTTGTACTGGGCGCTAGGCGAGGCGACATGCCACCCGCCTCACCTAGGCGCCCGCCCAGGATTCGCTGCTTTGAGTCAAAAAATTCTGCAATTATGCATACTACAATTATGTAATATAACTAATAAGCAATAGGTATTAAGCATTAAGCATAAAAGTAATATAAGAAGCAACAAACATGAAATAACCAATATTTAACATCAAGTAAAGATAGTAAGCTTAATTGGGCGGACCATAGGCGAACATTTTTTTTCCCCTGGACGACCCTAGGCGGGAGCCTAGGAGCGCCTAGGGGAGCAAAACCTCACCCAGGGACATTTTTTTCAGGTCGAGGCGAGACCTCTCCAACCCACACGCCTAGGCGCACCTAGGCGTCGCCTGTGACAACATAGGAAAAGGGATGAATACATTTTACAAATACAAACAGATAACAACAGTAGGACAAAATATAAATGATAATAGATAAGTCACAGCTGCTCCACGGAAACAAACAAAAATATATAGTGAAGTAGGGTGAACCTTAGAAGCTTCAGAACACGAATAGAAATGGCAGCAGCTAATGACATGTTAGGCAAGAGGTAGATGAAGAAGGCAAAAGATTTGAAACTATTTTCAACTAACATTTAAATATATTCCTCTCTTACAGAATAGTTGATACAAGATTGTCCTCTATGATAAATACACATAAACGTATTGGCATTCAACGAATGTTGACCCTACTATCAGAATTGCATACCTAAGTTTGATAGGAAAGTGACTCCCTTGATAGCACAATTACAGTCAATGTTAAAAATATTAGCATGTCATACATGATGAAAAAATTGAAATAGAAAGCAAATTATGCAACAGGTATCTTCAAATTAAAATATATTGGAAAACGTTTAAAAGTCATTGCATGTGTCAACGGGTAAAACATTGTAATAGAATGTCCTTACACTAATTACATGTGTTTTCAAGCTCAATATACACATATAAGGGGGAGAAAAGTTTTTGGCCCTTATGAAGATTTTGATGTAATTACACTAGATTAAATGATGACATTCTTTTTTTTTTTCATACAAGAATGGTGGATTGGAGAATCATATTTGAGATACTTAGTCATATTGCCAACAAGGATGAGGATTGCGTTAGATAGCCGACAACCAATGCAAACATTGTTAGATCTCTATGAAATGAATCCCTACTCGATGAGAAGGATGTCATGCATAGATTTAAAACAGGATGGTTGAAATGGAGTACTTCTGGGGTACTTTGTGATTGCATGATCCTCTAAAGTAGAAAGAAAAATTATATAAGACTGTTATAAGACCATCCATACATACTTTATGGATTAAAGTATTGGCCAATTAAGAAATAACATGTCTAAAAAGTTAGTGTAAACAAAATCCGAATGCTACAGTGGATGAGTAACAACACGTTAAAAGATACAATAAGAAATAAATTTTGTGGGAAGTTAGAGATGCAGTAAATTGAGAACAATATGAGAGAAGATCATATTGTCTTAGGTGGTTGGACATGTGCAATACAGACCAATAGATGCTCCCATAAGAAGCAATAATATAGTGGTTAATGGAGCTCCTAGGACGAGAAGTAGGCATAGACGAACATGATTTGAAGTTTTAAAGAAAGTTACAATTTTGTTAGTATTACCGAGGACATGGATCTTAACATGGCCCTTAATAGAGCCGAATGGAAGAAGAATTCAAACAGCCAACCCCAAAAGTTGGGATAAACATTGTTGTTGTTGTAGATAATTCTGGAGCAAGGGTATGCTAAACTATATGTTTATGCTCACCAATTGTTTGGTAAATAATAAATTGTAGCTCTTTGATTAAAGATTTTCTAATAAATTTTTGCTAACATAATTTCTCTTTGCATATATTTTGAGTCATCCTTATACAAAAGGAAGTTACGAGCTATACATCCCTTAATTTACGTTAGAACTAATTGGAGTACTTGGATCTTATCACCATTAAACAGGAAATATTTTGCATTATTTTAAAATAGTTGGATAAACAACTAATTGTGTATGGAAGATACAATTCACAGACTCTTGGGGGGTAGTCAACAGATATTTGAGAATTTAATCAGGATTTGTATTTCAAAATCCAAATGATTGCCATTCTAAGAAGATTTTGTATTACAAAATCCACTCCTTGTTGGATTCTCAAATCCATGTCACCAATCTTCTCATGTTTCAGACTCATGTAACTTGGCATATTAAGTGAATACTATATTCATTAAGCTAAATACTTTAAAAAAAATTATATTATTACAATTTAGAAATATTTAACAAATTACTAAGTCATTGATGTTTTTAAATTTAATAGGTCATATATAATATTCAAAGTAAGACTAGTTATGATATCACATAACCCAATAAACTAATCGGATTAATTTAACATTGTTCCTCATCCATCAATCCTGTCAACCAGTCTCATTCTAACCCTAAAAACACTAGCTTCCATCATAAAATCTCCTCTACCAAACTATAACCACAGCCTCCATCTCCTTTAGAAAAGCCTAAACATAAACCCCAAATCACAACCACCACCTGATTTCTTTACAACAAACCTCCTCTCTTTCCACACTAAAAACTTAGGGTGTGCATCGGTCGGTGGTCGACCTATTTGGTCCCAACCGAAGTCGAACCGAAGTTAAATCGGTTTGAAAATAAACAAAACCGAACCAAACCAACCAAATGGTCGGCTCGGTTTTGAAATCGACCGACTTGGTTCGGTTTGGATCGGTTCGACTTGGTCGGTTTTGATCACATAAAAAAATGGAATGTATGGTTTTTGTTGTTGTGAAACCTCAGTCAACTTGCACTTTGCAACAGTAAATACAATTCAGCAGCTTCAATTCAACTTGCGCATTGCAAGTAGAAAAAATGCCAATTATACATAATAATAAAAAATTATATACATTCAACCAAAAGTCCCTTTCATGTGCACATGAGCAATTAGAAAAGAATAGGAGCCGCCAGCACTCCTCTTTAAGACTAGAGAGAGAGAGAGAGAGCTCTCTCTTTCAACTTCAACTTGATAAATGGTTGTGATGTGAATAAATGAACCAAACCGATATAATACAACCCAATGAACCCATACCCAACCAGCCAACCCTAATTATTTAACAAGGATTTGGTTCGGTTCGGTTTAGACGGTTTTTGGCATAACCAAACCATGAACCGAACCGAATCGATCGGTTTTGAAAAATTGAAACCGAACCAAACCAACCAAACCATCGGTTCGGTTTAAAACCAATCGGTTCGGTTTGACTTGGTTCGATTTGGTCGGTTTGACTTAATTGTGCACAGCCCTACTAAAAACAACTCACCAAAAACTCTCAGCAGAACCCACTTCTTCATTGCTGACATCCAAACCAGCCAACCTAAATTATACAATAGTCAACCTAAAATCCATCATTGTTTGCCCCTAACCACCACAGTTTCTCCATCATCTTCATCTTCTCCACAAGAAATTTTTACATCTATAAGATCTCTCTTCTCCATCTCCGTCATTTTTTCCACAGATTTCTTCACCTCCTTTTTTACTATTGTCCAAGATCCATGACCTCCTCTAAATCCAGTCATAATAACCGCCACCGTCGGCTGCCGACCAGAACAACCCAAGAGATGACAACCCAGCTCCACTCAGGGGAGAACTCCTCTCTCCGCCACCTCTAGGAGCCATATTCGCTCATTATCAAAATCACACAACCTACTTCTCTGCTTCTTCTCTGAGTCCAAGCCACATTGCCATCATCGACGACCAAATGGACACCATACGACCCCCTTCCCTTCATCCACTCATTGTTGACCCTAACGTACTCCAACAACCACATTTTCTTTGCAATTATCGACCAACCATATTGCTCTCTCTGAGACCACCTCACTTGACACCCTCTAACTTCTCGAATATATGTCCATATTTGGATCTCGACAAATTGTAACGTACTCTAACAACCACCTTTCTTTGCAATCTATCGACCACTTTCCCTGAGACGATCTCTTTTGACACCCTCGACTCCTCCAATCTCTATCCATATATGAACCTCGATAAGCTCATCCATGCTAACAAGGTTGCATTTTGACGACTGTCCCTTTTTAGTGTCGTCGAAAATTTGTCTTTGTAACCTTGTCTACAACCAATCCACCTCGACCTTAACTCATGCGAGCACAGATCGACTCCTAGTCCAGATCTAGGGGCTGTCAAGCACTCTGAACCACTCCTCACCTAGTTGTGGATGTCATTTTCTCCTCGGTCAGTACAGTTTGTCATCGTTATTTTGCTGACTTCTTGCGTTATCTTTTCCTCGGCCAGTACAATTCGCCGTCGTCGTCGTTTTTTTCGACTCTCGTGTTAACATCTTCTCCTTGGCTAGTTTATTTTGCCGTCGTTGCTTTGCTGACTTCCCAGATCAACTTCTGTCATGACTGGTTCTCAACATCTCGTCAACCTCAATGGAACATTTCACATTATGATTAGTTTCTTTTCTTTTTCTATGTTCTTTGATTTCAGTTTGATGTAAAAAAAGGAAAGAAAAAAATAGGATCTTTACACCCCCTAGATATTCCGGATCGCTAATCTTACTATTAATCCCCCAGTCCGCAAATTGGTCACGAACTACTATTCTCGTTGGTACGACTCTTCGTCAACAACTCCTTGCTTCAAGTTGTAACAATAGTTCGCAGTATCGGACGATACCGATCCGATACGGCTGATACCGACCGATACCCGATACATGCCGATACCGACATTGGGGGTCTCTTTTCTGGTCAATTCGGCAAAAAAAATTGAACGACAAAGACCAATCAACAAATGTGTAAAAGCATAGAAAGGTTATAAAAGGATGTAAAAGAAGAAAACTTATCTATCGTATGTAAATTAATCAGTAAGGATGACTACTATTTCATTCAATTTCAAAACTACTAAGAAACAACACTGAAAATATAAAAATTATGCCTAAATGTATAAAATATTTTTTCTAAAATGTTAATAATTATTTGCTTTCTGATACCAAAAAAATCAGATATTCCGATCCGAAACCTCCGATACTACCGTCGATCCCGATACTCATAGGAATGGTCCGATACCGATTCCGATACTCGATACTTCGAACCTTGGTTGTAACGTTCATGACATATGCAACTTATGCAAAATAATTACAACTCTATCTTTGTCTCACTTTTTCTTGGTATCAGTATCACTCGTGATGAACATTTCACTTTTATTCACTCAATCAAGCACCAACGTGTGCCTACAACTTTCTCTCAGTTGAGTGTCATCGTATGAACATCTACTACTGCTTGGTCTAACATCTACTACTACTTGGTCGAATGTCCTCATGTGTTGACAACTATCTTGATCGAGCATCGTCCTGCGCCAACATCTACTACTAGTCGGTCGAGCGTCCACGTGCACAAACAACTCCCTTGGTTGGGCACCAACGTGTGTCGACAACTACCAGTTGAGCGTCATCATGCACCGACATCTACAATTACTCGATCGACCGTCCTCATGCGCCAACAACTCTCTTGGTCGAGCGTCGTCGTGCGTCAACATTTACGAGTAGTCGATGGAGCATCCAAACATGCCCTTGGTCAACTGTCCCAATGCACCAATATTTATTTCTACTTAATCGAGCATATGTATATGTGGTCATTTAGTATAACGTTCTCATTTGCGTATGTGTCGACCTTTAATACTCGACCTTTTAATGTTATAAGTTCTTTTATGGTGTCTAATTTTTCTAGTTTTCTTTTATTTCTGGTTTTGTTACAAGTGGACATGTTTCATATGTTCCGGCGGGCGAGTAAGTATTAGAAATAGTATGTGATTTAGTATGTGGATTGTCCAAATTGCTTGAAAATGAAGGTAAGAGCTAACACTAATATATATATACACACACACAGGGGTCGTGGCTCGATCCTGAGACCGTCCACCCCTCAGCTTTATACCTCTCCTCATTAACCACTAGGATAACTTAAGTTCGGTATATATATATATATATATATATATATATATATATATATATATATAAAGTTCGGTGTGTGTATATATATAATACATGAAAACTTTTCAAAATGCCCTTTTCCATCCTTATATATATATATCAAAATATTTTTAAATTAAATGGAGATAAAACATGTAAATTACACACTTTTCCACTAACATAATTACTAACCACTGATGATTATACACTTCAAACTATAATAAAAGTTCACTATCTTAAAATAAATTTGCTTTAAAATATTTTATACTATTTCAAAATGGATTTTTCATACAAGTATACATTTAGACAAAGGGCACGTAAAATGCACGTGCACAACTTCTAGTGTGTGTGTGTGTGTGCACACGCATGTGTATATATATAGACTCTCAAAGCAATCATTGAAAGATGATACCATTTAGTCATTATAATATAGTCTATTTCTTTACAAAAAGAAGTATATTCAAACTAAAATCTTTATATGATATCTTGGTTTCAAAATCAAAATGTTAAAAAGTAAATTAAAATGGAGTATTCATATGATATTACATATATTTGATTAGAAATAGTCTTTAAGATTTAATTGAAATAAGCAGTACGTAGAGATAGGATTTTGGAATAAGGATGGGCTGGAAAAGACTTTGGAAATGGCTAACTATGTCACCTATGGTTATGGTGAAAAGGTTATAACAATCTTGTGGATTTCTCAAATCCAAGTTATTAAATTTCTACAAACGCACAAGAAAAAAAATACTCTCTAAATACCAATCAATAAATCTAGTCATTAGAATTCGAAATCCATGTTGACTAACCCCACCCGAAGAGAAACATTTTCTGAGATTCGTAAACATGTAGCTTTTGGCCACTATCATCGTGCATAATGTCATATTTTGTTTACTACTTGGCTTCAACATTGTGCCTTGTAGCTATTCATATCCTTGATCCATATAATGTCTATATTTGCCTAATCCTCACAAAATTAATAGTATTGTGTATCTAATTGCAAATATTTGCCTAATCCTCACAAAATTGATAGTATTGTGTATCTAATTGCAAAAAATAACTTATGTTCCCTCACTGTAACACATGTTCCATAAGTTGTTGAAACCAACCTTTAAAAGGAAAATAAACTATCGAATAGCTCAAATTTGTTGTCTGATTCCAATATGTAATGCATACATATAGGAATCAGCTAACCAATCAACTACTTGTAAAGCCATATGATAATATTTGATTATGATTCTATTGCTTATAATTTTCACTCTATTTCTTATAATGTTTAGGGTAGAAATGGTTGTTGTGGCTTACTATTCATTTAACCAAATCCCAAGGACTAAAAAGATATCGAATAGAGAAGTATTATTATAGTACCCATATATAAAAATAAAGGAGATATACAAAGTTATAATAACAATCAAGGAATTAATGTTACGAGTCATACTAAGAAATTATTGAAGAGAGTGATTGAGCAAAGATTAAGAAAAGAGACTAGATTCATAGAATCAGTTTGGTTGTCGGAAACATCTACTATGGAAAAATTAATGGAACGAGTTCGAGAAAGAACGAAAAATTTACATATGGTTGTTATTAATGACTTAAAGAAAGCTTACGATCGAGCTCCTAGGAAGATAATATGATGGGCTATAATGAAGAAGTTAGTTCCTATTAGTTATATAGAAACTATTAAGGATATGTATCATAGAGTTGTGATAATCGTACGAACTATTGGAGGATATAGGAAACATTCCCTATTAGCATTGGTTTACATAAAAGATGAATGTTAAGTCATTACCTTTTAGTGATAGTAATGGATGAAATTATTAAGCATATCCGGGAGGAGGTTTCGTGGTGTACGATATTTGTTGATAACATAGTTGGATGGTGAGAATAAGAATGAATAGATGTTAAAATAGAAGTGTGGAGAAAAACTTTGGAACCTAAGGAATTACAATTAGTAAAACAAAAACATAGTATATGAAATGTAACCTTAACCCGAGGTCAAAGGAAAATAAGGAAGATCTATATAGATGGACAAGAAATATTAAAGAGTGATAATATTTAGGATCAATCATTCATCATGGTCGAAAAGAAAAATTGAGATGGATGTCATGTAGAGAATTAAAACATGATGGTTGAAATGAAAAATAGTTCTTACTTTGTGGTCGCAAGATACCTTTAAAGTCGAAAGGAAAAATGGCATGGCACCAATGTTACCTGGATTCAGTTGGGTACAGGTGTCGGGTACGGGTACATATCCAAGAGTCTGGTCCTTCAAACTCATAACTGAAGGGCACACGGACTCGTCTAAAAAGGATCCACATTTTGGAGACGAATACGAGGATATGACTAAGGTTTCAAAAAAGACAACATTTAATTATAAACTACTAGTAAACTTTATTGAACTAGTTGAATAAGTTCCTAAGGGACCGTTCCTTCAGCTACCCTACTACTTTACTACTAGCCTATCATATTAAAATAAACTATCTACTTCACTACCACATTAAAAATAAACTATCTACTTAACTACCAATCTCCCAATTGTTACCATGAAGGATCCGATTGTAACTATGGAGGATCGGATACAGATTCCATACCCATACCCATATCCTATCGTATCGACACGGGTACTTCTCCTTAAAGTGGAGAGTCTGGGTAACAAAGCACGGCACAAATTGGGATGCTACTCTAAGAAGTGTCAACCTATTTCGCACCAAGTAAGACGGTTTCATGTAGCAAGTCCATAGCATATTTACTTTGTTTGTTGTGAACAACCCTGGTACCTAGGAAACAAAAAGGTTCTTAAATCTTTCGTAACAAAATGCTTCTGGAGATATTTTTGGTCTCATTGATACCCTTAATATCACTCACATCGAAGATATCATCAACATAAACCCATAAAATAACCTCACAAACTCGCTGTTTATAACAAAGATCAAGTGATTTGCATTGCCGCCAAAATCTAGCTTGTGTAACCATTTGGCTTAATTTCGCAAACCAAACACGAAGTCTTTGTTTCAGACCATAAATAGCCTCCTTTAGCGTGTATAATTGAGTCTTCCCCTGGGCAACAAAACCATGAGGTTGTTTTATAGGGGCTTCCTCAGAAAGGTTACTATATGAAGAACAAAAACCAAGTCCCATCTGTTGTGGGGTAAGAGAATCTATCTCACTAGTCATTGCATGTTTCCACGCAAGAACTTCAAGTGCTTCTGCAAACATTATGAAAATATATACAGAAGAGGGAAGCAAGGCAAATAGCAAGAGGATGAACCGAGTCGAGCAACGGAAACGAAAATGTCCATAGAATAAGTTGTATGGGCATGTTTTCCTTTATTAACTACAATCAGAAGGTAAAGGTAGAAGGTGGAGCTGGCACTAGATCAACTGCAAGGGGTCGGAGGATTGAAAGATTTTGGGGATACAGCAGAGGCCTACTGACGAGCATGTCGTGAATAAGCATGTAAATGTTTAGCTGCATTAGAGGAAACATTGGGACAGGAAAAGGAAGATGTAATGGAAGAAACAATAGACGAGAAAGGCTCAGGTAAATATGGAGTATCTTTAGAATAAAAAGAAAAGGTAACATCTTTAGACAAAGGAATGACGAGTAATCAAATCATAGCAATGGCACCCTTTTATTACGAAAGTACACAAGGAAAAACACATTCACCAGACCTACGAAATAGTTTATCAAGCTAGTTAATCTAGGACAGAACTCAAGTCATGAAATAAGGCATAAACTGAAACATGGGTTGGGCTTGTTCTATACCAATACTTGCGTAGTTTCTTCACAAATAAAGCCTGTATGAGAGCTGAATGTACTATACATGAAATATACAGGAAACAAAGTCCATTTGCCGCAAGTAGAGCGTGTTGAGGAAAGCAAGTTTCCTATGATCAAGCTTGGCTCCTAAGGAAATCAAGTTCACTTCCATGTTCAAGCTTGGCTCGGTATAGTATTTGAGCCGAGTCAAGTAGAGCTCGCAAAGTGTTCTATTCATTTGCAGCCCTACCATTTTTTTCTTTTGACTCGCTATAAAGGACTGTAGAACTCGAGCCAGGTCAAGATGTTATTGGGCCAACTCGTGATTTTATCGAGATCGAACCATACCAACTCGAGCTGATCACGTAAGTGATAACAATCAACAAACATTTTTTTTTAATGTTTTGGCCCCTGCTGCCAAATTTCTGGCCTTGCCGCCACTTATCAGAAAGGTTGAGGATTGAAATTAGTCCTAAATATAAGTCCACTTAATCTAAAGGAAATAAAACAAAGATTGAGCAAAAAATAGTTTCCATGCAGCCCAAATAGCATGAACTTTCCATTTGCATATTTTCTTTGCTATTGTACAGTTCATTAGGTGATGAGCAGGTAGAACAGACCAGAGAAATCTCATACAAATGCTAAAGTTAGATGTTCTGCAAAAGTACAGCAATAGCAAGCTAAACATAAATAACTATCCGGTACACACAATAAGCTAAATGAAGTTGTATGGTACCTGACCTTCAATTGCAGAATCGTCTTAAAAGATTTGCATCCAGGACATATTTGATTCAAAAGATAAACAATTTCTGAAACTAAGTGAGGATTATAAATGGTCATTGGCAATTTGATACACCCAAAATGACCTAAACAAAAAGTAATTACAGGTCATCAGTTACAACAGATTTGAAAGTGGCTGAACAGATCATATTTTCATATAGAAGAACTCACCATCACATTCCGTTATTCCGGAAGAGCCACAGGTTGTGCATTGCAAGAATGTATTTGGTAAACCCAACTTAGCATTTGTCACATCACTGCCCTCTACAATATTGATACTGCTGAACTTTTCCTAATATCAAAAGCACAAACAAAAGAGATTAAGTATTACATATTCAAGAAAACGACAGATTGGAATGGATGCTTCTTTGTATGCACGTTTTGACTAAAAAAATGATGGTACCACCCAGTTACTAAATGATGGTCTAAATAGTTGAATAGCAAAACTAAAGAAATTCAAACAGTCTTATAAAAGCTCATATTTATATGTTAGCTTAATGAAAGCTTTATCAGAATGTGATATGCCACAATAAAAAGGTTATTGGTGCATAATCATTTATCATCCAACTGATAAAATTATGAACTACTATACCATTTTGTAATTATTATATTTCACTTGTCAATGTATATTTTAGCAGGGGCCAGCACCATGCTCACAAGGCAGTTTTGGCAAAGCACCTCATTGTAAAAAAAATAACAAATGTAACTGGGTAATGAATGTTGTAAAACAAGCAAGTGCAAATTTGCTGTTGCAAAATATCCCTTTTGAAGGTGAATATAAATGCTTCATTCACAGCCATAATTTTGAAGCAGATGTTCCTGTAATAAGGGACCTTACTTCACCAATTGTTTGCCCAACCAATGATAAACTATCTATCAGGATAATGATAATAGCCATTAAAGTACAGAAATAGTTACAGATCTCCAATACTAGATCAAGTACCGACTTGGTCTCTCAGACCAAAGTAAAACCCAATGACAGTTGACTTGAGAAGTGTGGCCACAAGTTTATGTAAAAAACTGCAAAAGAATCTGTGTGCTGCTAGAAAACTTGTATAAGACCTTAGAAGCCAGAAACTCCTAGAAGGTCAACGATTCTCACTAAGAACCTCAATTCGGCGGTTCTTACTTGGGAGCTCGTTGGGAGCTCGCTTCCCCGATGACGGGAGCTCGCTTCTCGGGTGACGGGAGCGCGTTTCTCTGACGACACGAGCGCTTCCCATAATATGAACATAATTTTAAAAGATATAAAATTTTGAGAAGAAAGTTAGAAGATTTCTAATACACATTTATCAAAGTACCAAGAAACTAAAGATTGTTTACCTTGACATCATATAAAATCAACATACGAATGATCTCTCTGTACCTTTTAACTGAACTTTATAAATTCTAAATATTAAGATATTTATAACTTTTGTTAATAATAATTAATAAACATAATTTTTTTATTAGCGCACGCTCTCATCACGCTCCAAACTTTAGACTCTTCTAAGTAGTTGCGTTCCCCCACTCCCGCTCCCGCCCCCGATTCCGTCCCTGCTTCCGCTTCTGGCTTCTAAGTATAAGATCAATAAGACCAACAGAATCGTTAGTCCAAAAGGCATGACTAAAAATTTATATGCACCATACCTCGTGACGCATGTCGTCTTAGCTTCATCCCCTTCAGCAATACGCACCTGATAGTACCCCGAGCGCAGATCGAATTTGGAGGAGTATCCTGCACCTCCCAGTTGATCGAACAAGTCCACCACCAACGGGATAGCGTATTCATTTTTGCTGGCCACCTTGTTTAGTGCACGATAGTCGATGCACAAACGAAGGCTCACATCCTTCTTCTGGAACAGCACCGGTGCACCGAATAGGGCTGGCCTGATGAATCCCGCATCGTGTAGATCTTTTAGTTGCCTTTTCAACTCATCAAGCTTGAGTGGGGCCATAGCGGACGGTTCATGTCCGGCTCGAACTCGATGTCGTGGTCCACCTCGCTCCACGAAGGTAGCCTCTTCGGAAGCTCTCACGGCATGACGTCCCCGAACTCTGCATGTACATCATTAGGGCTGCAAATGAGCCAAGCCGTTCACGAGCTGCTTGAAGCTCGGCTCGATAAAAGCTTGTTTGAGCTCGGTTCATTTAGTAAACAAGCTGAGCTCAAAGCTTCATTTTCGAGCTCGTTTAATAAACGAGCCAAGCTCAAGCTTAGAAGTACTCGGCTCGTTTGAGCTCGCGAGCTGGCTCGTTGATGAGCTTGCAAGCTGGCTCGTTTAGAAGCTCGTTTAGGAGCTTGTTTAGAAGCTCGTTTGTTCTTTGTTGAATTCTAAATATATGTATATTTGTGTGCATTATATATTTATATGTCCTTAATAATTGATATTAAGGAACTTTTGAACAGATACTTGAATTCAAACCTAACAAAATTGAAATCGAGCTCGTTAAGCTTGAAATCAAGGTTAATGAGCTTGAAATAAAGTTGAGCGAGCTTAAAATCAAGCTTAACGAGCTCGATTTTGAGCTTATCAAACTTGTTTATCAAGCTTGTTTATCAAGCTTGAATCAAGCCTACTTATCAAGCCAAGCTCGAGCTCAAACCAAGCCAAGCTCAAGCTTAATATAAACAAACTCAAGCCAAGCTCAAGCTCTAAAATAAAAAATTTACCAAGCTCGAGCTCGAGCTTGAGCTCGATTAATTCTAGTCAAGCCAAGCTCAAGCTTACAAAAGCTTGGCTCGGCTTGGCTCGTTTGCAGCCCTATACATCATTAATCTCGGGAAGAAGATCCCTCTGCACGGGCGCCTCCTCCGTTTTGAGCACCGCTAAATAAATCATCTCTCCTTGTCGCACACCCTTCTTGAGTTAGATGGCGGAGAGAGCCTTTTCCCTTCGGACTTGCCTCGTGCAATATTCACCATGCACGGGTCCTCCATGATCCCGACGACTCCCAAATGTGGTATTGAAATCGCCTTTGCCGAAGTGACAAAGTTCATCCGAGGATCATTTTGAAGTCGTCGCGTGGTGCGATCGTGAGATTGGTGACACGCGTCCAATCTTCCACTTGGATCTTCACCCCCTTGGCCAACCCCTGCACAGGGCGAGCCTCTGAGTTGATTGTCTTCATCTTGCTCGAATCTTTTTCTAGCACCAAACCCAAGCGCTAGACCTCCGCGTCCGAGATGAAGTTATCCATCACCCTCGTATCCATCATCGCCCTTGTATTGTAGTTGTTGATCTTCACGTCCACGTACATGAGTTCCTAACTCGGGGTTTTGGCCACGACAACCTTGCTCTTCAGAGCATTAAGTAGGCTCAAGGAGCCCATGTGAGCCCCCATCATAGGTTCCTCGTCCTCGGCCTCCTCGCCTTGGACTGCATTCACTCGCTTGCCTTTGTTCTTGCAGTCACGTACAAAGTGAATTACTCCGCACACGAAGCATTCAATCTTGTGGTCCGTCTGAGGCTTCGCAGGTTGCTTGTCCATCAACGGGGCTCCATTTTCGTTGCCTTTCTTCTCTCCCCCACCATTAAACTTGGTGGTGGCCTTTGCCTTGGGCTTGGACGTATCACTCCGCCGATACTCCATCAGCTTCTCGACCGCTGAGACGGCCATGTTTAGATCTGTGACACACTGCATCTGCAACTCTTTTGTCGTCCACGGTTGCAGACCGTCAAGGAAGAGGAATAGGCGATATTCTTCGTCCACGTTGAAAATGCAAGCATCGGACAGGTTAACTCCGCCACATAATCCTTAATTGACCATGTGTGCTCGAGTTGACGCAAGCTCCACCTTGCCACAAACTCAACATTCTTCGGATAGAATTAAGACTTGATCTCCTTCGTAAGATCCTCCCAAGTCTCGATCGAGCAGGATCTCTTCTCCTTCTCGATGCACCTGCGGCGCCATCACAGCATAGCATCTTCAGTAAAATAAAGGGATGATGTGTTTACCTTATCGGCCTCTTCCTCGGTTCGAACCGCCTTAAGGTACCGCTCGATGTTCCAGATGAAGTTATTCACTTCCTGCGCGTCTCGCACGTCGTTGAAGGATTTGGGTTCTGAATACTTCACTTTCGGTATCGCCTCCCTCCTCGACGATCCACCACCAGCAATGGCCTTCACGAGGATCGTCGTCTTGATTTTGAATTTCTCGCGCACTACAGTAATCTATGCCTTCATAGCCTGGCGTTCCTCCTCGAACCCGGCTTACATCTCGTGAAGTAGCTCTCGGAACAGCACCATAGCATGGCTAACATCGGTCTCTAACCCATGGGCGAACTCCTCGTAAATCGTCTGATTTTGCTCCACTTGCAACTCGATGTCCATCACACCCTTCTCTAGTAGATTCATACGGGACGCCAACTCTCCAAGGATCGCTCGAACGGCAGCTCCTTGCTCTTGCCCTTCCTCAAGGGCTTCGCCTTCTCCTTAGGGGATGCGGGTTGCTCCTCATGGACTACATCAGATGTCGACATAGGGACAATTGACCTTGGCTCTAATACCACTTGTCACGGACTTAGTATTTTTGCCTACACTTCATCGCGTGCAGCATACTATCTTCCTACTTGAAGACTCGTGCAAGCCTTCCCGAACCCGTTTAGCTAGAATGCTAAGCAATTAGAGAAGAATTGAGCAATATTGGGACTTGTAACTATTCTTTCATTAACTTAGAAAATACTTACAAGTTTTGTGGTGTGGAACAAATGAGCCTCTCACTTATTTATAATGTCTCATACGGTCTACAAGAAGCTTCTGGAATCGACATATTCCAGAAATTATTCTAGAAAATTATAGTCTAGATATTTACAAGAAAGCCTCTAGTCTATCCAGAAAGATCATGAACCATCTAAAAAGATCTTGAGCCTTCTGGAAGATCTTGAACTTTCTGGAGGACTCCACCATCTTCTAGAACATTCTAAAAGCTTCCAACATAACCCCGCTCTGTGAAGGGTTATGCAAGTCTGTCTCGATGGGGCGCAACATTTTGGACGTAACCGGAGGCTCTAGAACTACCACTATCACATTAAAACTATTCAACCTCCAAGGCAATGGAACTGAAACCTTCCGAATACTGACACTGGCCTAATACAATATAACATCCAATGGTTCAATCCGGTCAGTATGGCAAACCAGTACATGTATGTTGTATGTTAATATGTTAAGTAATAATATTGAAAGCCTTCCTCTTTTCTCCTCTTCATCTTCCGCTATCCTTAAAACGCCAGATTTGTCTGGATCTAAAACTTACAATATCACAAGAAGTGATGCAAGTTAACCTTAAAAAAACAGTACATAGTACCCAGTGTTCTAAATTTTGCTAAGAAGAATCGGTGGGACGGAGGGCCGCATAACGCCTAGGCGCCGACCTTTTTTTTTTAGGTGTAAACTTAGATAAGTATCATGTATTTATTAATATGACACACAGCTTTATGTGGTCTCTTGGCTAGGTGGATGGGATTAAGTATTTAAGTACCAAAACAAGCAGCAGAAGCATATAACTTTGTGTTTTTTATTCCAGTTCAAAAAACTAGCAGCAGCAGCAGCATGGCAGCAGCAAAAGACAAGCAGTCAGCAAAAGAAGCTTTGGAAAAAGCAACAAAGCAATATAAAAAAACAACACAGCCAGCAAAAGAAACTTTGAAAAAAGCGACAAAGCAATATAAAACAAACCAAACATCAACTAGGACCGACACCCCTCTTTCTTCCACGCAGGGGTCTTACTTCACCCGGTCCAAGAAGCAGGAGCAACACTGCAACACAAAGGAGAAACAACAAAAAAAGGAGAAACAACAGCAGCAACACAAAGTCCCAAAGAGCAGCATCAAAGAAGAAAAAGCCAAAAAAAGCCAAAAAATGAAGGAAAAAAGCAACAGCAGCAACAAAGTGAGTCGATCTCACCTTCAAAAAAAAAAGAAAAAAAAGCAAAAATAATTACATGTGGATGTCGCCGGAGGTCGGTGGAGCCTTGGAGGTCGGCGGAGGTCGACGAGATAGATCGGCCGTCGGCGGGCCACGGGATGTAGATGAGTATTTTTTTTTAAACTTTTTTCTTCTCTTTTTGCAGCAAAGCAGCGGGGTTTTTTTGAACTTTTTTTGAACCATCAGGCGGCCGACTAGGCGCGCCTGGCCGCCTAGGCACCCCGTGGATTTTTTGGCCGATTAGCACCCAAATCGAGTCGACGTCGGCCGACTACCGCCTAGTCCCCGACTAGTCGGCCGACTAGCCCGATTTTTGCAACACTGGTTATGGAGACTAGTAGTCATGAGTTCGAATATTGTATTTTAACTTTCTTTCCAATTTTTTTCTTTTGCGGACTCCACTCTCTCTATATATATATCTCTCCACTCGCTCACTCTTCTCCACTCTCTCTCTCTCACTCTCACTCTTCTCCATTCTCTGTTGAGAGTAGAGTCAAGAGAGCAGCAATGGGACAGCAGCGTCGATGGAGGCAGCAGGCAGGGCCAGTAGGCGGCCGCCGCGACGGCAACAGCATGACGCTAGTTGGAAGTTTTTTTTATTTTTCTTTTTTTAAATATTTATATCCACCTAGGCCTGCTTAGGCCCGCCTAGGGCCGAACAACGCCTAGGACGGCTGCCTAGGCCAAACTCGGTGCGGCCGGCGGCCACCTAGCGCCTAGGTGCCGCCTAGTGCCTAGGCGGCCGCCTAGGCCGAAATTTAGAACACTGATAGTGCCACAGGTTTCATGTACACAAAAATATAGTGGACATTATATTTGAATCCTGAGGAATTCGGATTTATGGAACGAAGACTCATTGTATTACTGAGTTTAAATATTTTTTATCCTTCACGCACGAGTTAATTGACGCAAAGGAATTGAATTCGGAACCCATGTGACAGCCAAAAACTCATGAGCTTTAACCTCAAGCTTATTTTTTATGCAAGTTGACAGAGTTGGCTTTCACTATCAACATAGACCACTCTTCCTCCCTTCTTGAATGTTTGCTAAACTTATGTCTAATGTATTCTATTTTCGTCCTACTAATTTAAATTTCTCTATATTGAAATGATTTTCTATAATCCTACTTAGAAGCTAAACCATCATTAGTATAAACAATAAAGACATTATCAGGAACAACATATACTACAGAACCATGTGCCCAGTAAGTCCACCCTACCCAATACAAAGAGAGAAACTTTGGTTGCATTTGGTGCATGATTGTAGCATTCCCATTTGGACTAACATTCTTAGGAATGTGATACAAAAGCATCAAACTCTGACGAATCTTATATTTTCGCATTTGGTATAATTTGCACAATCCTGCAAATGTACTATTCTCGTGTCCGGCATGGTTTATTCATTCTTAGGAATCCAAAAAAAAAAAAAATCAAATTAACCCTACAAAGAGATCAATAGCAATCTGTATAATAAAATATTATCTTCGATATTAAAAAAACATCACTTATATAAAGGCATGCCACTAGTAGCATATGATTCATTATCTTTAGAACTATTTTTGACAAGTAAAAATCCATAGCAATATTCAATCAAGTGCAATAAATTTACAACAAAATAATGTCCTAAATTTTAAAGAACAATTACCATATAACACTATCTGTATTTTTAATTTCATACTATCATGATGTACATTATAGCTCCACTTATTTAATATTGGAATCTGTAGATTTCCATATTAGTATTCTAATATGTTATTTTAAAAAGAATTTTAATCTTATAACTTTTATTTGTTCATTATGCAAATATGTATTATGGTCGTATTTATCTTAAGTTTTAATATTTGTTGTAATATTAAATAATATGTATTAGGTTAATATTTATCTTAAGTTTTAATCTCTGTTGCATTAATATTGCTATTTACCTTTTATTGAAGGGACATGGATGTGATAGAACGCAACATGTGGAGGACAAGGCGACACAGCACCTATTTTGGAGTGTCCTAGCGTATTTTTGGGTGTCTGACTTGTGTCCGATACATCTCCAATATGGGCTCAGATTTTTGGAGTTGCCGTGCTTCCTAAATATTTGTTCATTATCTATTACTTATTTGGTTAATTTTAGTTACGAAAGGTATAATTGGAAGTTAATATGACTAGGATTCCCATCAGGTAGGAGGTAGCGTTCCCACCTCAGGGAACCATATCCCCATGAATTCTGGGAATGTGTTGACGAAAGAATCCAACATTCCAGGACTGTTGAGAGTGGTAATGCTAGAGATGGGAAACCTCATAGGAATCTACGGTTCCTGAGGTGCAGTTTGGCGTACCAAAAGCAATCCTTGAGACAAGCCTATAGGCACGGTAAATCAAGATTTATCTCCTCTAATCTCCATAGATATGCTATCATAAGTTTTTCCAAGTAAATAAAGACCAAGCAGAGTTTTTCTTGCTTTAGCAAGTAATGGTTTACATGATTAGACTTCCACATAAATCAAGATTATCCTTGAAAACATTAATCTTAAATTACTCTATCCTGGAGTTTAATAATATGGCTCACGAGCTTCGTTTTCAAAACTTTATAATACATCTTCCAAGCTTTTTATAAATATGTAGCAAAATACTTCTCCCTTTAAAATAAACTAATAAAGCATTTCGTCATTTGGTATTTTGAGTGTGCAGATATATCATTTGGTGTGCAGCTCATACACTTGAGATATAAATAATTTGTGCAACTTTTTCAACCTTTATTATCATCATGAAAAGATACCAAAATAATGCTCCATATAAAATCAATAGGAGTACCATATCATCATGTCCTATTGTTTTCTGAATTTCTATTTGTTAAAGTATCACGAACCTCAAAATTCTAATTTTATGATAATAGCAATAGTTTCAACCTTGAGCTATGTCATATGTTTATAAGTACAGCAATAGTTCCTAGCTCAAGCTAAATCATTTGATTATATATTAAAATCTCTATAGACTACTCTACTTTCTCGTCAATATCATTTTATTTGCCAATACTTTTTCGTGTCATTAAACTACTTGTGTAAATAACTCCACTACTTTCTAATATCCTTTTTGTTCACAAGTATAATTTAGAATTGAGTCTCAAGACATTGTTTGATGAGGATAATGTCTTACAGTGTATAAACCCAAGGCAAACATGTTTAAATGAAGAGAAGTACAAGAATTGAATATGATATCAAAAACACAATAAAGTTTAACCAGAGTTCTTACAATCACATTGCAACTTTTCCCAGCAAATTTTCCAGAATAATTAACACATTGTCGATAAATTGGTCAGTGCCCCAATTTACTGTTGTAAAACGTAAATGGAAAAGGCAATGAAGCAGATTTCACTGTATGATGAAAAAATGGTAACCATGGCATATATGTCTATGTTGAAAGTACAAAGTGCATTTTTTTATATTTATGATATTCAATAGAAAGTTACAACTTAAATACTATGTGGAGCTAAGTAGACAGTTAAAAACGATTAAAAGTTAATATTCTAAGCTCTCATGAAACCGCAATATGGAAGGATCTTTTAATAGCAAGAACCAAGAAAGCTATAATAAAAGATACATACTATTTCATTTCCGGTTAGTAGGTCAAATTTTATGCCAACTAATTTCCCTGATGGCACGTTCTGCTCAATAAATGCTTCATTAGTCATATTGGAGTTCCAACTTGCCTGCAAATATAAAAAGTAACTTTCAGCTTGGTATATTGGTTCAAAGTAAAACATAAATGGAATGTGGACAAGGAACAACATAACCCTACTTTTGAAGGAAATAATCCTAGTTAAATCCTATGTTACCTGGACTCGGGTACGGGTATATATTTGGTTCCTTCAAACTAATAGTTGAAGGACACAGACTCGGCTAAAAAGATCCAAAATTTGGGTACTGTGTACGGGGATAAACTTTTAAATAAATGTATTTGAACAGGGTTTCATAAAAAGACAGCCTCTAATTAAATTTACATGACTTCATAAAAAGACACATCATGTAATTAAATTTACAAGGTTTCATAAAAAGACATGTAATTATAAACTACTAGTAAACTTTACTGAACTAGTTGAATACGTCCCTAAGGGACTGTCCCTTCATCTCCTCTACTACCATATTAAAATAAACTATCACTTCACCACCACATTAAAATAAATTATCTACTTCACTACCAGTCTCCCGATTGTCACCATGGAGGATCGGATACGGATTTCATACCCATACCCATGTCCTATCGGGTCGATACGGGTACTTCTCCTTAAAGTAGAGAGTACATGTAACATAGGTTAAATCACTTTTCACATCAAAGAACAAGCCAATACTTAAATAATAGACGCATTGCATGAGAACCAAAAATAAGCATATGCATTACTCAAAAGAACTCAACATAGAACATGAACTATATGTTACCCTTAATTTTCAATTTTCACAAAAATGCCATACAAAGGGCATCCATAATCTAACATACATAGTTGGATATAGATAAGAGTTGCAGGTCCATATTCTTAAATCAAATCCAAATTAAAAGTGAACGTTCCAGATCATCTCCAAGCCTTCTCCAATTAGAATGGGGTCGTTTGTGGTGCATAAGAAAGCTCCACCAGAAGAATTGACAAAGTTATGACCAGTTGTCGACCTGACTTCACTACTCTATCTTGGTGTCAGATTCCAAGTCGAGGTACATATGAGCATGAGAGAGCCATGATATAAAACCTAGGCAGCTAGTTTGTGGATAAGCAGACCACATGCATCCAAGAAGCACCTTTCAAGGTCCCTAGACTATAAAGAGTCTAGACACACTAGGTCAAACAAGTAAATATTCTGGATTTTTACTGAAAACTGAACTGAATAGTCCATTGCCAGAGAACTCCCAATCCAAGTGTGAATATTTCAGATAGTTAATTAATGAAAGACTAGAATGAATAGTCCATTTCCAGACCCTTGTACATTAAAAAAGGTAAATTGGAGTTTCACAATACAAAGCTATATCAGAATCCAGATCACCGTCAAGGCCCGTATATGGATACCAAAAAGCACCACCTTAACCCAGAAAACTAACAAAACATATCCAAACCGAAACTAGCAAAATGAATTAATCAGTACTTTAAGGCACGACACTAAAAATCCATATAACCAATCCACGATTCTTAATCAAAATTACATATTTGGAGACAAATAAGGCATGCAGGTCAAGATTCATAACTTAATTCAATCATAAAGTGAACATTCCAGGTAGTTACTGAAAAACTAAAATGATTAGTCCATTGCCATAGGCTTGTACGTTTAACAAAAAAGTAGTTTCGACTTCCATATTACACAAGTATACCAGAATCCACAAACATCAAGGCCAACACAAGGATACCAAATAAAAGCATCACTTTATTGCAGAAAACTAAAAACTCGTATTCAGAAACATCAAAATTAATGAATAAACAACCATTAATCTAGACTACATGGTACTGATTCATAACAAATTAATCCAAACTGAACATTCCAAATAGTGAATGTATGAAGGAATAGAAACAATCCAAAACCAAGATAACTAGTCTATTCCCAGAGCCTTCTACATACAGAAAACATCATCTTTTAGGCACAAAACCCATATCCAAAAACACCAAAATCGAGCAATCTACAACCCAAAAATGAAGATTTCAAACAATAAGTCATAAGTAGCACATAAAGAATCAATAACACCATGTTAAGGCAGAAAACCAAAATTCCGTACCCAAAACACCACAATAAGACACTAAAACCAAAAAGCCATTATTGGACAGCATCAGGAAGATTTAAGACAAGACAAAATCAGCAAGATTTTGAGACCGGATAGAATAAGAAACATTTTGAAATCAAATACAACCAGCAAGTTTCTCAAACTAGGCAAGCTTGGCAATGAGCATTCCAAAACCAAGATAACTAGTCTATTCCCAGAGCCTTCTACATACAGAAAACAACATCTTTTAGGCACAAAACCCATATCCAAAAACACTAAAATCGAGCAATCTACAACCCAAAAATGAAGATTTCAAACAATAAGTCATAAGTAGCACATAAAGAATCAATAACACCATGTTAAGGCAGAAAACCAAAATTCCGTACCCAAAACACCACAATAAGACACTAAAACCAAAAAGCCATTATTGGACAGCATCAGGAAGATTTAAGACAAGACAAAATCAGCAAGATTTTGAGACCGGATAGAATAAGAAACATTTTGAAATTAAATACAACCAGCAAGTTTCTCAAACTAGGCAAGCTTGGCAATGAGCATTCCATGTATGTTCTTTCTTATAAGCGTCGTTGATTCTTGGAGAACATTAGGTATATATAGAAGAGTTATCTCATGATTCTTGGAAATAACACATGGTAAGTGCCAAAGTAAATTTGTATTTATAGATCATCAATGAGAATAAATCAACGGAGGGTGTTTAAAAATTCTATTATTGCCTTTATGGTATCAGAGCCTGTGAAACATAACGACATTGACCATCTCTCTCTTGTTGATGACAACATTAATCACTCCATTGTTCCCCAACTCATTGGCTTGATGCTTTGAAGACACTTGAGCGTCGCTACTCTAAACAAAATCAAGCTCGGGTGATGCAGTTGTGAACTCAACTCCATCGACCTCAAAAGGACTCATCTGTAGTTTGACAGTAGACCACCAACCGGTTTTTTGGCCAGTGCCAGGCGGCAAACAGTTTGTTGTGTTGGTTGTTCGATGGAGGTTCATCTCAGGCTTTCATGCAGCAATTTGGGGTGTGGCAAGAAGGGATTGTTGCACTTTAGCAGTGGTTCAAAGACGAAGGTGTTAATTGGTAGTTTCATGCGTTCAAAGAAGTTCTTCATCGTTCAGTAGTTGAGGCAGCTCGTGTAGATACCATTAGAGACCAGATACATGTATAGTTCATGTACGGTCCTTTGACAAGGTATTTTGTCAAACAAACTGTTGAGAATAGGATTTCTACATTCGACCCAGATTTGACTCGGATGTATAAATTAGAATTAGATTCAGTTGATATATATATGCTATTGTGAATGAGTTGAACTTGTGTCACCATTGAATCTATCGATGCATGGACAATCCAAAATTATCAAGTAAACATCATAAAATTTAATACGTTAACACTTCATGTATTGGGATCTTGTGTGAGCATATTGGTAAAAAGTTTTTGCATTACATTGCGCACGTGTGGGCATATTGGTAAAAGTTTTGCATTGCAGCGTGCATACAGTTGTCGTTTACTTAGAACATGGACATCCGAAAATTTGTGTCAGGTCCATGTTGGATAGATATTGAACATGACAGACTCTAAAATACAATAGGACACCAAACTGAATAGCGTGTGACATGTTTCCGTGTCACTATTTCCATATTGCATCGTGTCCGTACAATATAGATTAGCGTTAGTCAAGAGAAAAATAGGTGATGAGCCATGTTTCATAATCTCCCACACGAGCACCTCCTCCTTTACAACATAATCATACAATTCATTCGAACAATAATAGTACATGTTTCATTATCTCTAATAACCTTCTTTCCATAACCAAATTCACTCGTGATAAACAATTTTACGTTGAGCTCCACCCTTCATTTTTTAATGTGAAGGATTGTTTTTCATGAACTATTCTTCTTGAATGACCTTACACTTCTTGAAAGACCTCTTCAAAATTATTCTCTTGCTACTAATGTATATGATTGGGTGCCATAATGTTGATTTCTTCATTACCTTCAAATTCCAATGTGTCTTTCCATTTGGCATCATTGTCTTGTTCAAGTTGTCATGTCTATGGTTAATTGTGTTTTAAAATAGATTCTATTTCCATACCAAAATAAAGACATGTTCATTCAACTTGCACTATGTCATTTATACTATTTTCTTGGCATCCTCAGCGTTCAAAACCTTTTGAGTTGATCTGCCCCACACTTGGGTACTAGCTGCCATTTGTTTACTTATATGGGATATAATGTTGACTTTTATTATTATTAAGCTGTCATTGTTCACTTATGGGATATAATGTTGACTCTTATTATTATTATTCAAAATTCTCTCGTTTTGATCCACTTGTTTATTATCTTGATTTGTCATGTTTTATTAAATAAAAGTTATTTAAATCGAGGCGCGCCTCGCAGCAAGGCGCACCGGCAGCCTCGCACCTAAGCGAGGTGCCTTTCTCCAGGCACACATAAGGTGCGGCTCGCAGCACGGTGCCAACAAGTAAAAGCACGCCTTATGTATTTGCTCTTTATTTTGGCTCTATAGGCTCACCTGGCATAAAATGATAGTGATAGGAGAGTATTAGTGGCGATGATGATCGTTTGATGGAGTTTGATGAAGATGATTGATTGTTCTATGGGTTCTTATGGGATATAAGGTTGACTTTTATTATTATTATTCAAATTCTCTCATTTTGATCCACTTGTTTATTATCTTGATTTGTCTTGTTTTATTAAATAAAAGTTATTTAAATTGATAGCTTTGTAGTCAAAGGCGCGCCTCGCAGCAAGGCGCACCGGCAGCCTCGCACCTAACTAAGCGAGGTGCCTTTCTCCAAACACGTGTAAGGTGCGCCTCGCAGCAAGGTGCCAACAAGTAAAAGCATGCCTTATGTATTTGCTCTTTATTTTGGCCCTATAGGCTCACCCGGCATAAAATGATAGCGATAGGAGAGTATTAGTGGCGATGATGATCGTTTGATGGAGTTTGATGAAGATGATTGATTGTTCTATGGGTTCTGTTTTTATTTTACGATTTGTGTTCCTTTCATTTCGTTACTTCTTGTTAGATAACACAAATTCGCGTTAGTTCTGTTGACTGCTATTAATGCTTTGTTACTTCATTTGGTTCTGTTTTAACATATTTTTGTTGGTTTTAATATGTTATTTGGTTTTATTTGTTACATTACTCATTTATTTATTTATGTATATTTTTATTATTTTTATTTGTGACGTGTTTTGCTCGGAAGCAAGCTTTAAATGTGCCTTCAGCCTCAAGCAATATGGACCATTTGCGTCTAGAGTACGCGCCTTGCACCTTTGACTACCTTGAGCAACATTGCTCTTAAGTTTGTAAATAGATTAGTCATTACTCATCGTACTGAACATTGAATCTCATATCCTCACAAACCCCCCACAAAAACGAGGCGCAAAGAACACAAATTGATACACTCACACAAATTGATACACTGATGATCTGGTCTTGCACTTCTTTGTCATGCTGAGATTCTTACATATTTTTAAGAGTTTCTATTGAAACATCACTTTATATGACAATTTTTCTTCTTACTAAGACCTTAATTGCACGACTCCATAGACAAATCTTCTCCAAAAAAAGGTCCAACTATAGTTCTCTTCGATCTTTATGGTGCCTTTACTTTCCCTACCTTCAACAATAAACAAAGCACAAACTAGAATCTTGTTCTCTGTCGTATATTTGTTTTTGGTTAACCTAATAGATATCATACATAGCGATGCTTAGAACCAAAGATACAAAGTGTTGATCGTCAATTTCATTAGTGAACCATGTTCCATCTCCTATCTCCAACAACGAACTCTTCCCCTCTTTCTGATTTCTCTTCCCTTTGCCATACCTTATCTCAATTTGGAAGTTCACAGCCTAACCTTTCCACATCTACTTCAGCGGTGAACATCTTGATAACATTGCACCTCCAAGTGTACCAACAGCAAGTACCACAGAACCTTGCGGTGGCCATCTCAAGTCCCTTGTACAGACTTCTCAACAACCGTTGATGCCTCTAATGAACCGCCCATGTAGATGGTTGTCGACAGGTTTCTGCCAGCTGTGTATCCAGATAGGAATGTCCATAAAACAGTACGCGTTAACTCATTTGGGTCTTCATCTTGACTCTCCACCAACCTTATGGAATGATAATGTTTCGGTAATTTTCCTTACTGCTAACGGGGCAATCCATGCTCGCACAATAGAAATTGGTTACCATTTTGATCCAGAACGGATGGCACGTCAGCAACCCCAAGTTGCTTCATCACCTCACTTAACCAATACTAAAAAATGCCACAATGAACCAGTAACCAATCCACTGAAGGTAAATGTATTAAGTAGTATGCTAAGAATCAAAATCCAAGATAACTAATTCATTCTAGAGCCTTGTACATGGATTAAAAAAGACCATTTTTAGGCACCAAACAAAAACCCATACCCAAAACTCCATTTTGGCCAAAAATCCAAAACATAAAAAATTAACCAACCACAATTCATTAGGTAGTATATTGAATCAAAAATTCACAAACCTCTGAATCAGAAATCACTCTAAAAGGTCGTGAGATGGAATCAAGGTTATAAACGGCGGTAGGCGGGTGCGCGGCGGAGAGAGTCCGCCTACCGCCTAGGCGGTTGATACATTTTGAACATTTTTTACTATTTTACCACTGTTTTTTGCATAATATGCATATTTTAAGGGTGTTCCATGCATAACTAAGTTGTAGAACGAAGATTTATAAAGTTTTAGTGTTGTTAGGTCCATAATGTTAAAAAAAAACTTTTTTGGCCAAAATATTTTGTAAAGTATTTATCCGCCTAGGCGCTCGCCTACGCTGCCTCACCTCCGCCTATGCCGCCAACCTCCATTGGCCGCCTACTCCACCGCCTACAGCAAAGCGGTGCGGAGAGGGACCGCCTACCGCCTAGGCGGCCTAGGCGGGCGCCATTTAGAACACTGGATGGAATTAAACCAAGTCCACTCCGAAAACCCTTGTACATTGCTAGAACACCAGTTTTTTTAGACAAAAAAATCCAGTTTTTGTCCCCAAAAAAAACCATACCAAAAGCACCACGATCAACCAATCCACAAATCAATTAATACCTACATTGAAGTTTGAATGAAAAAACAAAAACCTCCTAGTGAGAAATCACTCAATAAACAAATTTTCACATGAAAACACCTCTCATCCAAAATTCTATTTTTAGCCACAAAACCAAAATTAACCAACCCACAATCCACTGATAACCTAGGTTGAATAAAAAAAAAAGAACCCAACAAACTTCTAAATAAGAAATCACACAAGAAAGAAATTTTCATATAAAAAAACACCATTCTAGGCACAAAAACCCAAGAACTCGATTTTTTTTGTCACAAAACAAAAAAACCCATATGCAGAAAAATCACCAAAAACAACGAAAATATAATCCATTGATCACTGACACTGATTGAAAACCCAACAAACCCATTTCTAAGAAATCCATACAGAAATAAAATTTCAAACAAAAAAACACTGTTTGTAGGGATAAAGCCCAAAAATCCCCACAAACAAAACTATATTTTTAGTCACAAAAACCCATATACAAAATCAACCTAAATCACCTACATTTACCTATGAATGAAGAATCCACAAAACCTAAATCAAATCTTTGGGGGGTGGGGGGAGATTGAAGTCTTACTCAAAATGAAAAAGGAAAGGAAATTACTAGTAACAGTGAATGATAAACCAACAAACGCCTGAATTAAAGAAATCAAGAAAGAACGATCTTTTGCCAAAAAATAAACCAAAATCAACCAAATCACAATCCATCATTTACATACCTACCAAAGAAAAGAACCCACAAACTTACGAACGAGAAATCGCCCAAGACTCCAACTTCCCACATAGGACGAAGAATAAACACTGCTATAAACGGAAAGGACAGGAAAAATAAGCACCATTAACAGCCACAAAACCCCAAAAAAAACCAATTTTAATGACAAAAAAAAACCAAAATCAAACACACAAAAACACCATTTTCAGGCACAAAACTCAAACCCCCACATAGAAAACTCCATTTTTACGCAGAAAAAAACAACAAAATCAACCAAGAAAAAAACATATGTATGAATTGAAAAAAAAAAAAAGGGACCTCGCCCAAGAAGCAAACTTTTCACATGGGACGAAGACAATATACCAATAAGAAGGGAAAGGGAAGGAAAAGGAAACACCTTCGGGAGCCGAGCAGCCGGAAATCACTCTCCTTTCTCTTCCCTCCTTCGCAAATAGTGGAGCTTTCAAGGAGTGGGGGGGAGAGAAAGTAATACACTTTGTCTGGACGAAGAAGAGTAACGCCGCCACTTCAACTCTACCAACTTTCTCTCTCCTCTTTTTTTTTTGGGAGCTTCTATGTATTTGGATTTGGAACACGGAAAGCGCGAGGAAAAGAAGAGGAAAAAAAAAAAACTCTGACGCCGGAAAAGCCCCCGGTGGAGTACAAAATTACGGAAGATGCCACCAGAGGGGAGAGAGTTGTTTTTCTTTTTTTTTTTTTTTTTTTTTTTTGAGAGAGAGAGAGAGAGAAAGAGGTTGATGACAGAAACTTTTGTGAGAGGTCCGTGGGTCTGACCTAATTTCTTTCTATGGTACCTGTTTTGGGGGTAGTATTTTCCTTGTTTTGTGCCATCAGCTAATGATGACAAAAGAGAGAGGTTTCGCTCAATGTGTGTAATGGGCTGGGCCGGCCCGTGGCCAGTGTCGACCGAACTTGACCAAATTCGGATCAGATTTGGCTCAATTCGGAAGAGAATGCGGGCCGGATCAGCCCGGCCCATAAGCAAACTACTAAACCTAGTCCAGACCCATAATCCGGTCGGGTGAGGGCCTGGCCGAACTTGATTAGGTCCGTAGGTTGGGCCGGGCCGGCCCGTTAATATTTAGAAAATAAAGTTTTTAAGATTTGTATTTGTATATATAAACTATATATATAATAAGTTAATAAATTAAATATATGGGATATTTTAGCAGATGTCCTCGTTCCTTTGTATGGAACAAATAAAATTTTAAGACATACCCTCATTATTAACCTTTTTTTGACTGATTTACAAAATAATAGGGACATTTGCTAGTTTTTTAAAATTGTTGGGGGTATATGTCAGTTTATGTATTTTGAATTGGGTCATTTGTTATAATATCCCAAAATATAAATTTTCAAATTATATATATAAGTTAATATATAAGTCACTTGTTAATAAATTTTTGTTAAGATTCTTATATATAATTTATTTGTTAGTGAATTTAAATAAAAATTATACATATGTTAAGATTCGTCAATTTTATAATTTTTGGTTATATAAGTTAATTAAATTTTGTTATATAAATTTAAATAGAAAATTATCCTTTCTCTAACCAAAAATATTAAATGTAAATAACATTAACTTAAAAAACACTTAATTGAGGCAGAATTTTGAGACGAAAAAGTTGCTATATTTTTATTAGTCAATATAATTTAGATCTACTATAACATTAATTAACAAAAGATTTGAAAGTTGATATTTTGTTTTTCATAAAATTTGTAATAACATATACAAATATTTTTTTTTTCTTTTTTGTCGCCATCCAAGTTTATTGTCCGGCTCCTCCGCCAGTAGCGTCCTCCAAAGTAAGAGATTGAAAGTTCAGCTCACTGATGTCGGTACTTTTATCTCTTGAGTTTCGAGTTCATTTTTCTGTACGAACTCAATCTTGAACGTAGACGCGGACTTCCAAAATTTCTTGCAGCATCATGCTTCTCTTCTTTTTTAGCATCCTTATATCTACACTAAAACACGATCACGATTCTACCGTGGAGGACCATTATAATATTACGTGCTATAGAAGAAAATATATGATACGTTTTTTGTGCCTTTTTCACTATTCTAAAGTTGAAAAATACGATGCAGATTCATCTTCATCTTGTTCATAAGAATTTAAATATGGACAATTCTTGAGTGGCTAGGAAAGTTTTTTTTTTTTTTTTTGCAGTATACTTTTAGCATGTGATAATTTAGACATAAAACCGGAGATACTACTACCTTGAACGATTGTACCGGGTCAGGTCGATACAACTTCTCTTCATATAAAGTAATTAAAGTATCAAAAACTTCTTTAGTTTCTACTTTTAAGCTACATACCTCAACATTCATATTGTCGTTAAATCATCTTAAAATATAATAGACCATCTAATTTAATCTTAAATCAAAAATCGAAGTCAAACAATATAGAAGAGGTATACCACCCCAATATTTTTTTTATTTTTATTTTAGAAATAACATAATCAAAACTAGGAACATTTCTATATTCAAAAAATAAATGAGACATGTTAATAATTTATGTAAATGCTAAAGGAGAGCTTGAATAATAAACTCCAGATAAAATACATGTAGCATTGTAAAATAATTCTAAAAATAAATTGAATTAACAATTAACCAATCATTTTCAGTTACTAGATAATCAAAACTTGGATTAACATTACAATAACGTGTAATAACATCTTTAAATTTAATAGAAGTTTTCAACATTAAATAAGTATAATTCCATCTATGTGGTGCATCCTTAACAAATCTCCTAGAAGTTATATCATATTGTGCACATAAAATTTTAAAAGCTTGTTGTATGCTTGCAGAAATGTTCAGAATTTGTAAACATAATCTAACATTTTCTAAATTTGCTTAAAAAAATTGAAGACATTCTTATGCAATTAAATTAATAATATGACAGGCACATCTTACATTAAAAAAAAGTCGCCCTTCTACTATAAACAAAAATTTTGAACTTAAAATATTAGTACAAGAAGTGTTATCAATAGCATTATCAAAAGAAAATAAAAAAATATTGTGAATATCATATTCACGTAAAAATTGCATTATAGTGCCACTGGTTATAAAGACAATATATGGAAATTCTAAAGGTCGTAGACAAATAATACGTTTTTGTAACATCCATTTTGGATCTAAATATTGTGTCGTAATACAAATATAAGCGTAATTTTGTTTAATAGTCCATATATAAAAAGTTACATCAAATTAACTAACTTTTATTTAAAACAACATTTTCATAGCCTCTGCTCTAGTAGTAGATCTAGAAACTTCAGTAAAACAAGGATTAATGGTACTACTTGCATAATCATAATACCAATCACTCTCACCAAATGTAAAAGTTCGTTAATCACAAATAATATGTTTTGTTAACTCAGTTTTGTTACGAGTATATATATATATATATATATATATATATATATATATATATATATATATGACCTCTAGTCTAGTGGTTAAGAGAGATGCATGCGACCCAAGTGGTTGGAGTTCGAGCCCCAGTGGAGGCGAGTTCGACAAAATTATCCATTGCTTCAATATATATTATATTTAGTATATATATATATATATATATATATATATATATATATATATATATATATATATATATATATATATTTGGAATAAGGGTAATTTTATTCCTCGCACACAGCGGTAAAGGTATTACAAGATAAAAAAATCACAACTTCTCATTCCCCAATTTTAAAGTTATGTGGCCATTACTGATACATCGAATTCTATGTTATATAGAATTCCAATAGGAGGGGTAGTCAGGCTAAGAATGCTCCTGATGTCTCTATCCGTACCAACTCTCCCTCTCAATTGCACGCACTGTTCAGCCCAAATGTGCCAGGACGTCGGGCATTCGAAGAAGAGATGTCCCATAGATTCATCCATCCCATTACATAGCACACACTTGGCATCTAGGATCTGTATCACAAACCTGAGAAGTCTGTCTCTCGTCATCAATCTGCCCCGCAGAAGTCTGTAGGCACACATTTTGTATTTTTTTGGCAATCCCCTTACCCCAAATGAAGTCCACCTCCTCAGCCCGGTCGTGGTGAGTCCGTACCATGTTATAGCAGCTACGAAAGCAGAATAGTCCTGACCGTCCACCCGAACCTGGGCCGGCCCAGCTCCAGGAGTCCTCATGCTGGCTATCATCAATAGTAATCTGGCGTATCTCCTCGGCTAGCTGAGCTGTATAAGGATATCCTTCTGGCCTCCATATCCCATCTTTGATGATCCGGCTGCATGTGAGCCCCATGTCCGCCTCTATGTCCAGTTGTTCTCTCAATATCTCCAACAAGGATCTGGAACCGAACCAAGGATCAAGCCAGAGATCAGTAGTCTTCCCATCTTTCATGTTCCTGCAGATAGCGGTCTGAAGAGCCGACCTACACCTCAGAATGGCCTTAAAAGTGATCGAAAAATTATTGTCTATCCTGCAGGCCCAGAAGTTAGTCCGCCTTAGATATCTGTTCGCCATCCACTCTGTCCAAAGCGACCCCCCCTTGATGAATCTCCAGGCCATCTTCACACCAGCTGCCTTCCTAACCGCACGTAGAGGCCGCAGCCCCACTCCACCTTGCTCTCGAGGACGGCATAGCTGGTCCCAAGCGATCGCATGAATCCCTCCCCTCCAAATGAAGTCAGCACAGATGGACTCCACTTTCTAAATAGTGGCCGTCGGGATCTGGATAGACTGAAGCCAGAATATCGTGATGCCAGCAATAACCGATCTCACCAACTCAATCCGTCCGCCAAATGATAGACTCGCAGCCTGCTAGCCTTCCACTCTCCTCTGAACAAAATCTACCAAGCTGTGACAATCCTGCTCTCTAGCGTAGTTGACCGTCAGCGGGACCCCCAAGTATTTTACTGGGAGCTCGCCTTTTTCCACTCCCAGAGCGAAAGCTCTCTCCTCCTTAAGCGTGCACCGGGAACTGAAGTAGACTCTGCTCTTCTCCCTATTTAACTGCAGTCTAGATAACCTCCCAAACTCCTCCATAATGTCTGAGAGCGCTCTCATGCCCCGTATAGAAGGCTGGAGTAGCACCAATAAGTCGCAGCATAAATCAGATATGATACCATCAGTCTCACCAACCTGAAAAAGGGGACGATCCTCTTGCTATGTACCGCCGTGTCAATTATGCATGTGAAATACTCCATCACCAAGGTAAATAAGTACGGTGAGAGGGGGTCACCCTGCCTCAACCCCCTGTTGCTTCTGAAGTAGCCATGAGGAGTGCCCTGGATGAGGACTGAGAAAGTAGGGGAGCAAATGCACTCCCTCACCCTCGCAACCCACCTCTCGTCGAACCCCATGGCGAGAATCAAGTGAAATAGGAAGTCCCGGTTGATCGTATCATAGGCTTTCCGTAGGTCTAGCTTCACACAAGCCTTCATCCCCCCAGGTTTGCTGAACTCTCGCACCATCTCATGTGTAAGTAGACTGTGCTCCGCTATCGATCGGCCCTTGATGAAATCTGCCTGATTCTGGGACACCAATCCCTGCATAATCCCCTCCATACGTCTGCACATAAGATGAGTAATGATCTTATAAGAAAGTTACAGCAAGCAATGGGTCTAAAGTCCGCTAGAGAGGTCGCGCCCTCCTTCTTAGGAACCAGCGTCAAGAAAGTGTGGTTCATCTCCTTCAGAAGCCTGCCCTCTGCGAAGAACTCCTGAACCCCCTCCAGAACGGGGAACTTAAGCACACCCCAGTGTCGCTTAAAGAACCCTAAAGAGAATCCATCAGGCCCAGGTACTTTATTTGGATTAGCCTTCATCATAATGTCTTCTACCTCCTCCAATCTCACAGGGGCCAATAGCAGGCTATTTCCATGGTGCGTTACCAGCCTCTTCGTAATAAAGGCTGGGAACGTACTAGTGTAATCCGTCTGCTGGTATAAGTCAGAATAGAATCTGACAGCCTCCTCCTGAATCTCCACCGGGTCCCCTACCAGACATCCCTCGCCATTCAGAAGTCTGGAAATGCTGTTCCGGTGCTGACGGGTGCGGATCACATCATAGAAGGATTTGGTACAGCGGTTACCATCTTTGAGCTAGGTACATTTTGCCCTCTGTGCTGCACTAATCTCCTCCTGCAGTCTCATAATGCTAACCTCCTCAATCAGGGTCTTCTCCCTAGCCGCCAACTCCCCGCTCAGAATGTCAGCTTGTAGAGCCACCCGAATGTCCCGAAGCTCAGCTTTTTTTTTTCTGCCAGAGAAGACCGCGGTCGCATCTTCACCCAACCCCTGAGCGCTCTCTTGATCTGTTTGAGTTTATGTACCATGCGGAACTGAGCCGTGCCTTCCCGAAAGTGCTGCATCTTCCCCGTAACCACCTTCTCATATCCAGCTGACAGGTACTAGCTATTATTGTACCGAAATGGCCTTGACCGTATAGTAGATCTCTCACAGAGGCCAACCCGGATAGGAGAGTAGTCACTAGTCCCAGCCACAAGTCCTTTCACTACCGAATTAGAAAAGCACCTGAACCATTCACTATTGCCCAAGGCCCGATCCAACTGACATGTAATCCGATTATGGGTTGCCTTGTTATGCCAGGTCCAGATATGGCCCACTCTCTCCAACCCCCTCATCCCAGACAGAAGCAGACACATCTGAAAGTCATATAAGATCGAATCTGGAACAGGACGACCTCCCACCTTCTCTTGGCGTAGCAGCATAGCATTGAAGTCCCCCATGATAAGCAGGGGAAGATGTAAGTGGTCTGCCATATGACCCAGGTGCACTATATCCTCCTACAAGGACTCGCGAAGTCTCCGATCATTGTGCCCATATACGACACCCAGGATAAAGCGAAACCCACCTTTGTTCTTAAAAAAAATGCCAATGAGTTGTTCCGACTTTTGGATCTATACCTCCTTCCAGCTATCTCGGTTCCACCTAACCCAGATCATTGCCATATCGCAAAGATCTAAGTTGTGAATGTGGTCCCAGTTTGCCGGAGTCCGACGCGAAAGCATCGTGACCCCTCTGATCTTCGTCTCCAGCAGAATAGCTATGTCACACGCCTCTCACCTTAGAACTCCACCAATCTCTCTCTAGCGTCCAATGGAACATCCTCCTAATGTTCCAGTCTAGGACCGACATTAATTAATAAATGAGGGGTCCCCCTGAAACTCGTCTGGATCGACATTCGAGGGAAGTGTCTCATCCGTCTGATCAATGTCTGCGTCCACCATGGAAGAAGGAGCAAGGTGTGCCTGAATCCTGCTAATGGTAAGGGCCCAGTCAGGATTGGCCTCAGTCTGGACATCCAGATCCCTCGCCTGGGGGATAGCCTTCCGTGTGGCCGGAGCATATCTTTTCCTGCTGCTATATACCATAATCGCCGGTGGGTCTTCCATTACCTTCTAACTGCTGCCAGTCGCGCTCATACCCCTGGTCACCATGTTCCTCTGTGGCCTGAAAGTGACCAACGTGCCCTGCGTACTCTCCTGTCTCTGTGGAGATTTTGTCTCCATCCTTCTGTCGACCTCCATCACCGTGTCCTCCTCCATATGTCTGCCTATCGACGTCTCCCCAGGTAAGTGGCTGGGAGCCGTCTCCATCCCGGATACCTCCGTCTGAGCCGCCGGTGGACTAACGGCCTCCTTCCCCTTATACTTGCAAGTACTAGTAGCATGTCCAAAGCACTCACAGTAGGAGCACATGGGGGAACCCAGTCATACTCTACCGACTGTGTCAGAATCTTTCCAGACGGTACCTGATATTCCAGCATACTCGGCAATTCAGAGCCTGCCTTGATCTCCACAAAGACCCTGGCATACATCAGTCTGGTACGAAAAGCAGTAGCCTCATCCGCCTTGATCGATTTTCTAACTAGGCTGGCGAGTCTCATGAGGAGCGAAATGCTCCAATACTTCACTAGAAACTCTGGGAATCGAATCCATATGGGAATAGAATTCAGCACCTCCTTACATCTCAGCTCCGATGTCCACTCCTTCAATATGATGATCCTTCCATCAAATGACCAGGGCCCTTCCTGCAAAATCCTGGCCACATCCTCCGCTAGCCCGAATTTAACATAGTAAAACCCATTCTCTCGGGAGAAGAATTCCATTCTGCCTTTGGGTCTCTAGACTCTCTTTGCATATCATCA